>QAXN01000741.1:0-27877 GCA_004335795.1 Chlamydomonas sp. 3222
TGTGGGTAGTGGCGAATAAGCCCCGCCGCCCCGCACACTAGTTATTATTTTGCACTACTCGTCCTTATGGCCCCCTGGCTCTCCGGACGTGCCCCCTCTCGGGGTCTGTAACTGTAACTGTAACTGTAACTTGCGTGAGGGTGCAACCTCTGTGTGCGTCAGTGCGGATGTACCTGGATGTACTGCTGTGTAGGGAGTCAAGGAGAAAAGTGAAGTAAAACTAGCTTAGCACGCAGAGCTCGCCACACTGCTGGCGGGAGCTCAGCGGGACGTGCAGCACCCGCAGGGAAGCCATCCCCCTTGCCACCCACGGTAGTAGTCGCGTACAAACGCCCGGCCCACTTAACAGGACGCCGGGTCATGCCCGCGTGCCGGTGACCCTGTCATGATATTAGGGAATCCCCTCAGATCGTGGCTGAACCAATCATTAGGCGTGGTATGTACCAGTCTAATACCAAAGCCGTGACGGCAGGTGACGGCGTGGTATGTTTCCCCTCCTGGGCAGACGGTTTCGGTTTGGCCCCCCTTCTTTTTCCCTATCCCTGGTCACCGGTTGGCTCGGGGGGCTGGCGTCACACGACCAGGTCACAGTACGGCCTGGTGATCAGGGGTGATTGGCTGCGCATGCAATCCGGGGCCCCATGCCATGCACCGTATCTGGCAAACGGCTATAGAGCCAAACAGCACCTGCTGTACTGTAAAGCACAGCAAGAAGGCGATGCGTTTTGAGGTTCCAAACAGAAGCTGCCACATCCAATTCTGCCGCCCATTCTCCTTACAAAGCTTCAAGTCTGAACCGGGTCTACATCACATGCATAGGACTTGATCATGACAGGCGACCACATAAGCCATGATACGTTCTTTCCTGATGCGTCTCTGGAGGATACTCAGCGACGTCTTTCCGGAGCCCGGCGCGCTTTGGACGGAGACACAGCAACGGATCGCCTTCGTGGCTGGCTATGCACCAGCGGTGCTCAAAGCATGGTGGCCTTTATTGCTGTCAACAACTTTCCAGCAGATGCCGCATGCGCGCTGTGGGTTTCGTTGCGCCAACCCCCAGCAACGCCAGAGCCTGCCTCGGGCGCCGAACAGCGGCTGGCCGTGGCGACAACAGTCCTGTCACGCCTTGCAATTCATCTTGATAAAGCGCTAAGTCAAGCCGGGAACGAGGCTGCTGCTGTAGACCAAGCATTGCAAAGCCTTGGTGACCAGGTGTGTAGCGGATCACTCCCTCACAAACGTCTCCCCGGGCTACACAGTGCGGGAGGAGATCAAGGGCCAAATGCCACAGTGGCAGGACACATAACGTGTGCGCTCCAACTGTGCAGGGGCCCGGCGACAAGGCGGAGCACGGGGATGACGGCGTGCCGGGGGGGCAGCACGAGCCTGCCACGTGGCGGTGCGCCCGCGAGGCCGCCAAGCTGACCGCCTTCCTGTCCGCCCACCTGCTGCTGGGAGCCCTGGGCGGGACACGTGACACGGTAGGTGCTACACAGCCCTACCAGGACCACTCTGTCCATCCCCAGCCTGCTTTCATGGCGGGCTTTGATGCAAGCTGCCAGTTCTGTGGCGGCGGTACACGTGCGGTGGGTCAGCAAGTGGGAGCGAGGGGCTGCTGGCAAACGTTCATGGCCGTGGTCGTTTTGAATGCACTGAAGCATGCACCGTCACTCCCAACGTGGGATGTGGTGAGCCACAATACAAGCGTGCGCCTGTGGCCGGCTACTTGACCCCAGGTGGAGGAGCAACCTGACAGCAGTGAGGATCTAAGCGGGAGTGGTCGCGGTCCAGGCCGGGGCACAGGGCTTGGCGGCGAGGGCCGGGGCGGACCGGCGGGTGGCAGGGGCAGGGGCAGGTCGAGGGGCCGAGCGGTGCCGGGCCGGGCGGCCGGCGGCGGGGAGGCGGCACGTGCGAGCGCTCCAGGGCCGCTTGTGGCGCTGCTGGGCAGCGCGGCGTGGGCTGGCGCGCTGCAGGTGGCGACGGCCTGCACGGAACAAGTGGGCCGGGCTGTGTGGCACCCGGACAGCCTCGGCCTGCAGCAGGCGGGCGGGGGAGAGGGCACCAGAGCAGGCGTGCTGGCCGGCCTGGGGCGGGGCCTGACCTTCAGCAGCGCCCGCGAGGCGCGCGCCGTGTCGCACCTGCTGGCAGGCGTGCTGGAGGCCTGGGCTCCGCGGCTGCCCGCCAGGCCGCCAGCCGCAGTGCGGGCGGCGGTGGCGGCCATGCGCGGCCACCTGGCAGGTGTGCAATTGTGTCGGGCAGTCCGCAGGGCCGTGCCGCCTTCCAGCGAGGCAGGCCATGGCGCATCAAGCTGCTTCCTGGCAACGATGCGCTGCCCCCCTCGGCGTCTCACTCGGCCACACTGCCCCTCGACCTGCCACTGCCCTTTGCCACTGCGCCCCCTTCCCACCGCCCTCACCAACCGCAGGCCTGCTGTGCAGCGTGGCCTCCCACGGCGGCCTCAGCCTGCAGCGGGGGGAGCTGCCGTGCCGCCACGCCTGCCCCGACATGCCCGCAGACGCGGATGGCGCAGAAGTGTCCCCGACAGGCCCGCCCTCCCCTCCTGGCGCCTCCTGCTGCCCCTCCTTCGAGGCGCTGCTGACACAGCTGGCGCAGGCAGCCGCGGCGTCAGCGCCGGGCGGGGCTGGCGCCAAGGGCCGTGCTGCGGCTGCCTCGGCGGCAGGGGCCGCGCCCTGTGCGGCTGCGGCCGCCTCCTCCAACGTGACGGCGGTGTTGGTGGAGGCGCTGCTGCTGGCGTTCGACAGGGACCCGGGAGGGGGGCCGCTGGGGGCGGCGGTGCTGCAGCGCGTGCTGCGGGTGGCGGAGCGGGAGTTGGGAGGGGAGGGGCGGGGCCAGGGCGGCCGGGGTGCGGCGGGGGCCGAGGCACGCACGGGCACCAAGCACACAGTTTCTGGGATGAAGCGGAACAGGAGCGGGTCAGCGGCGGCAGGGCAGGGGGGTCGCGGGCGGGGCTCGGCGGCAGCAGCGGCGGGCTCCACAGAGAGCGCGACGGTGGGCGGCTGCCGCGTGCTGGCAGACATGTCGCTGCAGGCGGTGTGCGGGGCGGCGGCGGAGTTGCGGGCACCGGCCGTGGCAGCAGCGGTGCTGCAGGTGCGTGCGCGGTGTGGGAATTGGTAGCGGCAACAAGGCAGTCGTTCTGGCAGAGGGAGCTCGGAGGCAGCCGCTACACACGGTTGCCGCATAAGGCATAACATCACGTACGCTGCGGCCACGTGTGTGATTGTCGGCTGCAATGCGCAAGACTCGCCTTCCTGGCGGTATCATGAAGTGGCAAGCGTACGCAAGACCGGAAGACACAGCGACTGGGCCGTCTCTTTGACACGTGTTGCCCAACCCCGTGTGCAATTCTTACTTCGCACGAGCAACAGACCAGGGGGCACTGGGCTGTGCCATGCCTTTTCCTATCCCTGCAGGTCCTGCTGCCCCGCTACACCGCTGTGCCGGCGGCCGGCCGCAAGGCGCTGGTGGACCTGGGCGCGGTGGCGGGGGCGGTGGGGAAGGGCATGGGCCAGCAGGGCCAGGCAACGGGGGCGGTGGCGGGGGCGGCCCCGGGAGCGGGCGCTGGCGGTGTGGATGGTGCCCCGAACCATGGGGGCTGCCTAGCCATCGGGCTTGCGGTGCTAGCGGAAGGTGCGTCAGGCGGCCACGAGGGAGCGGCAGCAGCCCTCGGCACACGGCGACAGCATCAACGCAATGTACCTCCATACCGCAGGGAATGCAAACAATGGTTCGCCATGCTGACAAGCCAGTAACTGTTCTGCCTGCTCCGCCTCTGTCCAGGCTGCTGCGACGGCGACGCCCACACGCGGACCCGCGCCCTGGCCGCCGTGGCCGCCTGCATGCCTGGCCTGGCGGCGCTAATGGCCCTAGAGGCGGCGCCAGCCGGCGAGGCGGCCGGCGGGCAAGGGGACGCCCACACTCCGTGCGTCGGGCAGCTCACGCCTGGCGTTGCTCGGGGGCTGCTGGCCTCACTGGTGCTGCCGGTGCTGCGGACAAGGTGGGCTGGTGCCCAGGTGGCTGAGGCAGCCACGGCCAGGGGCGCCGTGTGTGCCTGCAGGCAGCCCACGTTTGGCCAGCGTCCTGCGCCGGTATCCCCACCACGGCCTTGTTCAGCGTCCTTAGCTTGTTGACCGTAAGAGCACAGGAGTGGGCCCACTGTCCACAACCCTACCCCCCAATCCCACGTGCGCTGGCTCCCGCCTCCCTGCTCCCAGGCTGCTGGACCGCGTGCGGGCGGTGCGGTGGCGGGCGCTGCAGCTGCTGCTGGAGCTGCTGGCGGCGGGGCCGGCGCCACAGGAGCCGGACACTCGCGGGACGCCAGGCGGTCCGGGGCTGCCGGCCACGAGCACGTCTGGCAGCTGTGCGCCCCTCGTGGCGGCACGGCGGGAGGCGGCCGAGGCCACCGCCCGGTGCTGCCTGGGCGAAGTGTGCGCGCTGCTGGAAGCGCCGCACAGCTCTCCGCTGCACGCAGACCCGGCAACCGCCAAGGTGGAATGTAGCCTTTGCTTGTGCTCTGCATCTTGGCATAATGCAATTGTGTGCAACTACTTTTGCGATAGGGGCACTAACGGTATACCTGCTTCGTGTGCGTGCGCCCGTGCTTCTTCGCGCGCAGCTGCTGCAGCAAGTGGTGTACGGCATTGCCACCGCGCTGCCCCCCGCCGCCTACCTGCGCCTTCTGCTGCCGCCGCCGCTGCCGGAGCACAGCTCGCAGCGGACAGCTGGCGTGCCACTGCCGCCCAGCATCAGCCCTGCAACGCGACGGCGCCTGGCCGAGGGCGTGGTGCTTCCCCCCGCGCAGCATGGCTCCGGGCCCTGCCCCTGCGCCGTGCAGTCCGTGTATGACGCGGTGGTGGCGGCACTAGGGCCACGCGCGCCGTGGGAGTGGGAGTGGGGCGGCACGGCGCATGTGGGCGGCGCATGGTGGTGCGGTGGCGCGCAGGGGGACGGGGAGGGGGAGGGGGAGGGCCACGAGGCGGTGCTGGCGGCTGTTGGTGCGGCGCTGGGCGGCACGGAGCTGCACGGCGTGCTGTGGCGGCGGGCGTTCCAGGAGCTGTGCGCCGTACTGGCAGAGACGGATGTAGTGGCGGAGGAGGGAAAGGAGGGGGATGGGGCAGTGCTGAGCGAGCAGCAGCAGCGGCAGCAGCTTGGGGTCCAATCCAAGGGGCTTGCAGAGGGTCAGGAGGCGGTCCTTGGGCTGGCGACCCACCTCAGACGTCTAGGCGGTGCCTTCCGAGGTGAGGGGAGAGTACTGGGAAGTGGTCTGAGACAGGCGGGGACAAGTGCCCTATCATGCTTCTGCCACTGCTGGGGCCTTGCCTAGGATGCTGCCAGCGCAGCCCGTGGACCCTGTCTTGCATCGGAGGATTGTGCGAGGGTCCGCTGCTCCGCTTACATGTGCAACCCACGCTGCTTGCATGCTCCCCTGGGCTTCCCGCAGTCCTCCTCTGCCTACAGCGCTACGCACCGCCAGAACGACCACCTCCAGCTGGCGGCCAGCAGGACGCTGAGCCGGGGCCGGACAGCCGCGCCCAGCAACCAGGCAAGGGCGTTGCTGTGCTAGGCGAGAAGCCCAGCCGCGCCCCCAGGACACCTGCCGCTACCCACTTATCAACGGCGGCCCTCGCCCCTCTGGGTGGTCAAGGTGTGCGCGACGACGAGGCGGACAGGGCCGTGTGCTGCGAGGTGGCGGTGGTGCTGGACGCCCTGTCGTTGTGCCTGCGCGCCGCACAGCCCCTGCAGGGGCGGCCAGCAGGGCCAGGCGCGACGCAGGGCGCTGACTTGGCCCAGCGCGCTGACCACGCCGAGCCCCCGACGCCCAGCGCTGCCGCAGTGCGGGGCAGTGCCCGCGATGCCCTATGCCTGGGGCTGCGGCTGCTGGCGGCGGCGCTGCCGGGGCCGGGTGGCGGGGGGCCGCAGGCGGGGCCAGAGGGCGCGCCCTCAGGGGGCGCTAGGCGGCCCGACTCTGCTCCCCGGCTGGCGCTGACCGGCCCCTTCGCCGCCCCCGACTCCGGCGCCGCCTGCCGCCTGCTGCTGTCGTACCTGGACCGCGCGGCGCCGGCGCTGCAGCGGCACGCGGGGCTGGCGGCGGTGGACGCGGCGTACCAGGTGGGCGGGGGGCCGCGAGGGGAGAGGGTGGAGGGCGAGGGCCGGGGGTGGGGCGAGTCGGGGAAAGGCGGGTATGCAGCTATGCACCCCACAGCGGGTGCGTTGGCCAGCAGGCTGCCGCTCACAGTGCCACGATGCACAAGTTGACGGTCCAGTGCAGGTGTTGTCTAGGTTGTCACGCTACATGCTCAGCGCGTGCACATGCGGCTTTGCGGAGAATTGACGGCAATCGAACCCAAGACCACATGGCCCCTTGCGCAGGCCATGTCCGGCTGCCCCGGTAGTGGGCCCGTCATGCACCGCCACCTGCGGGCGCTGCGGGCCCAGCTGCAGCGCCACGGCCACGGCCGTAGCCGCCGGCCTGTGCCGGAACGGGAGAGCCAGGCGCCGCACCCGCGGTGCTCACCACAGCCCGCTGCCTCCACGAGATCTGCTCCCCCGTCCTTAAGCCACGCAGACCCCGCGTGCTGCTACCTGCTGCTGCTGCAGCACATCGTCCGCCTGTTTGAGCACCAGAGGACGGACCTGCTGTGGCGCTTGCAGCGCCGCCCAGCGGACAGTGGCCGGCGCCACAGCGGCGGGAGCGGGTTAGCCGTGGCCGCTTCCGGGCAGGGTGGGGCACCGAAGGGCCAGCTGGGCGCGGAAGCAGCTGCCTGGGGTGGGCCCGGCCGCAGCCCACGCACCGATCAGCAGACAGGCGGTGGCAGCGGCGACGGCAACGGCGGCGGGAGCGGCGGGAGCGGTGACCGTGGCGTTGGTGGCGGCGGCGATTATATGGAGGCGGAGGAAGAGGCGCAGGGTGCGGCCTCGGTGGCGCAGCGGCTGACGGAGGAGCTGCTAGCAGCGGCGGTGCCCGTCGGCCACCTGCCGGTGTTGCTGGGGCTGCTGAGGCCTCTGGGGCAGCAGGAAGCACAGCGAGGAGGCCAGGGACAGGGTCACGGCACACGCAGCTGTGGACCGTACCACACGCGTGTGCGTGTGCTGGCCCTGCGCTCCCTCGGCTCCCTGCTGGCGCTGTCGCGGCCCCTCGCCGAGCGCCACGGGGCCCTGGTGGCGGCGTTGCTGGGTGGCGCGGTGCAGCAGCCTACTGGGGCCACTCTGTGCGAGGCATGGGGTGCGGGAGCTGCGCAGCAGGAAGGGAGCGCGAGCCTGCCGGCAGCTGCGGCCCTTCCGCCTGCCCCGCTGGTGTGCGAGGCCGCGGGCGTGGCGTGCCGCATGGTGCTGGCGGACCCCAACCGCCACAGGGCGCTCCTGGGGCGGCTGGAGGGCGCCGTGCTGGCGGCGGTGGAGCCCCTCCTGGAGCAGCACGCAGAGGAAGAGGCGGGGGGCGGCCGGCCGGCCTGGGAGGCGCAGCGGGAGCGCTCAGCCGCTGTGCTCCCCGGCCTGGTGCGCAGCCTGTGCCTGCTGCTGGCGTCGGGGCGGCTGCAGTGGTCGCCCTCCACGCTGCGGGTCATGGCCGCGTGCCTGCTGGCGCCCGAGGCCATGCGACAGCAGGTGCGGGGAGAGGAGACCTGGACCTATGCATACGGTCTTCAACCCTTGAGCAGTAGACGCACCGCTAGTCATGTAGGCATTGCACACAACATACCTTGCTGTTCCCCCGTGCCCAGGTCGCAGTGCCGGTGTTGGCACTCCTTGGCCGTATTGGTGCGGCCCCGCGCACGGCCGAGGCATGCTGGGCGGCGGCCGCCCCCCTGACAGCTGCATCCACAGGGGGCGGGATACGTGGCGGCCGCCGCGCCGCCGTCGTCCTGGGCCTGCTGCACAACTGCCCCGCTCGCCACCGCTGCCGCCTGGTGGAGGCCGTGCTGCTGGGGCATGGGCCGGGGACCGCAGCCGCCGGCCCCGTGGACAACGGTCGTTGGGCTCCCGGGTCGGCCGCGCTGCTGGGCCCGGAAGATCTCCGCTGCGACGACTTCGTGCTCCCCGCCGTGCAGGCAGTGCAGGCGCTGTGGGCCGCGGGACCGGGGGCGGGGGCGGGGGCGAGACCGGGGATGCGAGTTAGTACGGCGGGCAGCGACGGCGGGCTTCGAGAGGGCAGCGCGGAAGCCAATGTGCCGGGCAATGTGGAAGAGGAGGGGGCCAGCGCTGCGGCCGCTGCGCTGCTGCTGCTGCGCCGCATGACGCCCACACCCCGCGCACTGTCCGCCTTGCTGCCGCAGATGCAGGTGGGTCCAAGCGCGCCCAATACTTCACGGTGTGATGCTACGTAGCGTTGAAGCCAAATGCTCGAGGTGCCCTCCTTTGTTTATGTATAGAACAGGAACGCTTCGTCATATTGCTGTTTCAGTCGCCACGCTCGTTCTCGCCTCCGGCCGCGCAGGGTGCCCTGCGCGACCCATGGGCTGTTGACGCCCTGACGGCGCCACGGGGCGGTACGGACAGCGCCGGGGCCAGGGCCGGCAAGCGCTCCGGGGCTGCGGCCGCGAGCGGGGCCGGTCCCGACAGCGCGCTGCAGGTGCTGTCGGACTTCGTGGCCAGGTACCGGGCGCCGGGTGGCACGGCACGGGGGGCTGGGGGGCCCAGGGACGAGGACGCCACACATGCAGAGGGCGGAGCGGCGCAGGCGGACGTGAGCCTAAGCGGGGTGGACGTGGGCCCGGGGGACTCTGCCAGTCGTGGCGGTGCTGCTGCGGTGGCGCGACGACTGCAGGAGGCGCTGGGGCAGCTGCAGGCCCGGGCGGCGGCGCAGGCGGCGGGGCAGCAGGTGCGAGGTCCGCCGTGCCAAAGGCGGTGTAAGCACTTAAATGGTGGCTTGCGGCATGGTGAACAAATCCAGGACAGACATGCATGTCGTGAACATAAGGAGTGGAGCGCAGCGCATATGCTTGGCCACGACAGGGCGTAGAGGCAGAAGTCGCTCTGATGGACGTGCGGACCCCTGTGTTCATTATTCGCAGACACGTGCGGTGCGTCTTGCGGGCCGTGTGGTCCCCGGCGGCGCCTCCCGCTGTGACCCGCAGCCGCTAGGGTCGTACGAGCAGGCCGTACACGCCTTCGTACAGCCCCAGCAGCCAGCCCCGGGGGCGCATGCAACAAGCAATGCACGTTCCAGCGCTGGCGGCGGGCACACTGGAGCACCCCCTGCTGGCGGCCTTGGCGTGGCGGAGCAGCACGGCGGGCGGCCGCCGGCCAAGGGAGTGGGTCAGCTGGCAGGCAGCCTGCACAACACCGCTCGGGCCACATTCAGCCTTCGCGGTGCACCGGGAAGCTCAGCCGGAGGGGAGGGAGCACCGGCCGCCGTGGCATTGGCTGAGCACGCGGGAACAGGCAATCCTAGGCCGGCAGGCGCTGGCCCCCTGCTGCACAGCCTTCCCGGTGTGCTGCTGCCTAGCCGCAGCGCGCGAAGGCACGGCGCCAGCAGCCCGCCGGCAGCAGCGGGGCCAGGGGGCCACGGAGCGGCAGGCTTGGTGCAGCGTGCTGCTGCTGGCAACGAAGCTGGCGATCAGGGGGCCGTGCAGCGGGGCGCCGCAGGTCCCGCTAGGGCTGCAAGCTCGGGGCAGCGCGCCAAGCTTCGGGGGCTGCTGACAGCCCCCGTAGGCGCCCAGCCGCAGGGCAAGCGGCCCAGGCGGCGATGACACCGTGTGGCCCCCCTAGGTGACCCTGAGGTATGGATGTCAGGGCATCGGAAACGTGTGCATAGGGGTAGCCAAACTCAGGACGGCTAGGGCACAAGGATCTACGTGCGCGTGCCACTTTGGATACGCCAGGGTCGGACGGCGTTCAGGACCGATTGCGTATGTGTGAGACCCTGCAGAGCCTCGCTTGGGGCATTCCAGGGACAGCGTCCATGTTTTTCTGCGCTGTATGCTAATTATCGCCCTGCATCGCGTTTACAATGTCGTTGAGGCACTAAGGCGCCACGCAAGTGGTAGATGTGCCTTAATGAAGCCTTTCATAACTGGTATCTTGACAAGTTTAATAGCTTCATGCTTACTTAAATGCAAGTTCTTAGGCTGCGCTGCTGATGACTGTGGCACGAAGTTCGCCAGACTAACCCATACTGTTCATCAAGTTTTGCTGTAGAGCAAAAAATCCTTTGCACCAACCGCATATGCGCGTAAGTTTGGAGATTGTAACATCATGTAACACATTTGGGCCCACAATGTGCGCGAGCGCATTCGAGTCGTACAAGCGAACGCAGAAATGTACGATTCAGGATATTCAGGCTTGTAGGCGTGATCACCGCACTTAGTCTTTAGCCATTATCAGCTAGTACGTTGACTAAGTCGCTATGACGCGCTTCACAAGGGACAGCGGCTCCCTGTGTGCCAAACGTCGCCGCTCTTGTTCGTGTCTCTTCTTGTTAGGCGTTATGATGCTTCTTGACCTGCAAGCACACATTAATGGCCCGGGTAGTACCTGCCTCGACCACAGTCGGCCGCTGCAACAGAGCAGGGGGTGGTTCCCATCGGTCGCTGCACAACAGATGCCAGCGGACTTAGTTGCATCCTTCTTGAAAAGCTCAAGAGGAAAGGATTTCTTCCGCAGCGATGACAGCTGTCAAAGTCTTGAGCAGGCGCTCGGCTTCATCGCGGGCGTTTCAGTGCCTTCCGGGCAATGCACCTCGGTACATGGCCTACAAAGCCATCTTGCACAAGCTGTGCAAGCTGGCTTATCCTTAAACTGCTCTGCGCTGGTGGTAAACTCCTACGGGAACGACCAGCTGCTGGTTTCGAACGCATCCAGCTGGGCGCGATCAGCGCAGCAGCTCGCGCAACGTCTACTTGTGGCCTGTGATGGAGCGGCTTCAAATGTCGGTGGCTGGGGCCAGCCCTACGGCGAGGAGCGCAAGCTGTTGTTTAGGATTGCTGGCGCCGAGCTGGTGGCCAACGCCACTGCCGCCGCTCAGCCACCCGCCCCTTCACTTGGGGCTCCAGTGTACGCCATCATGGGAAGCCTGCTCAACGTCAACGTCTCGCTGGCCAACGTGAGGAACCTGCCTGACGGCGGCGTGATCCGAGGCCGCCCGGTTATTACCAGGAACGGCACAACTGAGTCCTCCATCTGCGGTAAGTTGACGGCGGCATGGAGGTTCGTGTACGTACCTGGACACAAGAAGTGCTCGGGCCTCTATGAAAGCTTGGGGGGTAGGCTGTGCGCCGTTGGTGAGTTGTGCCCAAGTAACGCTAAACCAGAAGGAGTCGTGCACGCCGACCGGAGGAACCACATGTCCACCATACATTTGTGCGCATGTTGAGCCTGAGCCCAGCATATGTGCTTTCCCTGCCTCCCTGCTGCCTCGCGCTTTCGGTCTGCTTCCTCAGATGATGGCTTTGGGGACACGCACGCCGCCGCCGTATGCAGGAGGATGGGCTACCCGGGCGGCGGCTTGGCGTTCAGCGACGCACCCTTCGGCTTTGAGCCCACGCAGCCCGCCCTTGCGAGCCTCAACTGCTCTGCGGGGCAGGGTCCGGAGGGCTGCCTCGCCTACTTTATCGCCGAAGGCACCTGCATTCCGCAGGTGTGTACGTAGCAGGGAAGCCTTGTGCACGAACAGAGCCGCAATACCCTTGCCCCGCCTTGTTGCCAGCGATTACATGTCACAAAAGCCGCGCTACAACTTTGCAAGCCGTGTGCCATGCGTGCAGGAATCTGTCGGCGTCGTGTGCTACCCAGAGTTCAGCGAAACTGGTGGGTTACCGCGTTAGAGGAGTGTATCCGGCCGTTGGGAACGGACTTCATGTGTGCTGCTACAAGGGATGGGAGGTTAGCACTTGGCCGTATTACTGGCGCGCAGTTGGCAAACTGGTAAACGCAAACCGGTGTGGCATTGCTACGCCCTGGCACGTTGCATGTACCTTACAGGGTACTGCGCGTCTGTGGCCAGCGCCATCTCCTCCTTCCCGCCCATTGGCGACTGTGGGCAGCTGCTGGCGGCGGGGGCCGCCGTGTCCGCCGTCCTGGGCAACAGGTTCCCCGGCCAGCCGCTCTCCTATTCGGATGCGTCCTCCCTGCCCTGCTTCGGGAGCTACGTGGCCCCCTTGCTGTTCAACTGGCTGGACGCGTGGCAGGCGGCCGTGCGGGGGCACAGCTGCACGCTGCTGCCCTTTGCGTGGATGGAAGAGCTGCGGCAGCGCGCCATCAGCAGCTGCCCCTCCGCCCTGGCCACGTGGCGCTCCAAGCGCGGCTCCCTTGAGGAGCCGCGCTACATGGCGCTCAGGGCCACCGTGGGAGCCGGCCGGGCGTGCGGGAGCCACACTGCGTGGCCGGCGTCCAAGCTCGATTTCCTGTGGCGCCCCAACACAGCGACGCGAAACGCAAGCACTGCAGCTTTAAATGCAAGTTCCGTATTGAACGGCAATGTGTTCCTGCCTAGACGGCTGTCCAACAATACGTTGATCTCTGGCGTGCTGGGTAGGTTCAGCAGGAGGTGGGGCATCAGTTACCAGCCCAACAGCAGCGCGCCAGCAACGGCCGCTGACCCACTAGCCAACCTCACGATCAACCCCACTTGTGTTGCGGTGACAAGGGGTGCGCCAAACCTGGACCTGTACGGCGCCATTCGGGCCAACTTCAATGCCACGTGGGGGCAGCGCGCCCTGCTGCCCGATGACGTGCTAGCCGGCGGGTGCATGGCGGGCAAGGTGAGGTTGACGAGGGGAAAAGGAACAGCCCGCCGGGCAAGCAGTCGGGCTTTGCCCAAAGGCAAGCTGACGCTTCCTGCTACCCCTGCACCTTGATGTGCGGGGCATGTCGCCGGCGCTGTCCACGGTTTTGCAAAAGACTGTGCACGTTGTTCCTCTTCCTTCACGGCTGCCGCGTCATACATGTACGATGCGTGGCTGCACGAGACTGGTCCCTGCGGTCGCAACACGCGTGCCGCCCCCTCCCCTCCCGCCTGACCGCTGTCCCCAGGGCCGCTTCGCGCTGTCCAGCGTGACGCTGCGCGGCCTAGCCGACAAGCCAAGTCCTGCTCACGAGGTTGTGCCACAACTGTTGGGTGCCTTTGAGGACCCCATGGACAGCGCCGCCATGCCGCGCCTGCCGGTGGAGAACTTGGGCATGCTGGACCTTGCGGGTGCGTTTTGGGGGGGTTGGGGCGGGCGGCGGAGGGGCCAGGGCGGGGCGGCTCTTTCAGCATGTGTTAATGCACGGGGTGCGCTGTGCCTGGGCCAGTATGTTAGCTGCGGGCCGTTGCAGCAATGACCGCTAGGTAGTTTTCCCAGTGCCCCCACTAGCGTGCGCCAGCCAGTTCTGCTGAGGTCGTACTGTCCGAGACTCAGACTTGGACTGGACGGTGCTGTGATTGGCAGGTAACATGCTTACGGGCTCCATCCCAGCCATCGCCAGCCCCGTGCTGTACCTCGACCTCTCCAACAACATGCTGGACGCCAACCTGACTGCGTCGCTGCAAGCCCTGCCGGCCGACGCCTTCAGCGCCACGCTGGTGCTGGACCTCAGCGGGAACAAGCTGTTCGGGGCCCTGCCGCCCGCCGCCACCGGACCACTTCCCTGGCTCAATCTGCTGGCCACGGCAGTTCGCATTGACCTTTCAGGTGGGCACGTGACAGCGCGTGGATGTACACATGCATGTGGCCTGGAAGGTCAGTCGATACGATCTGCTGAGACGACATGGCTTGCATGGCCAAAGCCTGCTGTCTTACCCTTCTTTGCTCCGTGGCGCTTCTCCCTCGCAGCCAACGCGCTGACGGGCCCGCTGCCGCCATCGTGGTCCTCGCTGCTGGACGATATGGACCTGCTGGTGCACAACAACACGGGGCTGCGGGGCCGCGTGCCCGAGGAGTGGCTGGCGGCGGTGAAGAAGGCCGACTGGTTCAGCAGGGGGCGCATGCTTGACGTTACGGGCTGCTCGGAGCTGGACACCTGGACGTATGACGCAGCCCACGACTACGGGGTGCTGAGGGTGGGTGGAGGGCCAGGCTGCGTAGGAGCACGTGGCTTGCACCAGTGCGCAAGTCGCGGGCCAGTGCACGCGCCCCACTTTCGGCTGGAGGGCTGGACTTTGGCAGGGTTTATTTTAAACTGCCTGCCGTGTCCTCCGGCCACAGATGCGGGGCACGCCGCTCAAGGTGCGGATGCGGCAGGACGCGGGGGACGAGCCGTGGGCGCTCATCGTGGACCGCGTGGCCCGCCGCCACATGGACTTCAACCAGGTGGGTGGAGAGACGTGGGGTGGGGTAATGCCACGCGGAGGGTCTTTGGCACCTTGGTGGGTGTGGGTGATGCTGGGTGGTGCTGATGTATCGAATGGGGTGACCGAATTCCGCCAAAGGGGCTCAAACGGTACTCCTTTTCCTCAGGCTCCACGGGAACTCTCTCGCATTCAGCATCTCAGCTGCTGGGTGCCAGCGCACCAGACGCCTTGATACACCATTCACATGCGTTTGCGTCAAGTCAGCCGCCCCCGCACGAGTTGCTGCCCACAGCCTTGGCTTCACGCTGCACAGTTCCGTGAAGCCAGGGTGCACTGTTCGGGGTTATACGGTGTAGTTGCGTCTTGTGGCTATATTCCCCATGCGGCGTGATGGCTACTGTTGGTGTCGTGACGTGTAACGCACCTGGTTCACACCTCTTGCAGGTCGACTACGTGAAGAAGAAGACCGTCAGCGACGTGTTCATTAACACGCAGGACAAGGTGGACCCCGAGGACGTCATGTCCATATGCGCAGCAATAGAGGGAGTGCGGCGCAGCCGTGGGAACGATCCGGCGCGCGCCAGGGCCGCAGCCTGGCCGCGCGAGCTGGACCACGTTCAAGTGCACGACAACTATAAGCAGTGGCAGCCCGACCCTACCCTGTGGTGCTACGGCGGCTGGCAGGCCAGGGTGAGGATCCCTGTCGTACTCCGCAGGGCTGCTCACCCGCGTCCCACAGTGCTTGACAGGCTGGACAGCATTGTGCAACTTTGCATCCTAGCCAGCGTGCTAAGAGTTGTTGCGCCCTTCCCCGCCCAGGGCCAAGTTGCGGCCAAGGTGTGGATCCCCGCGCTGGTCATCTTCGTCCTGGCCGTGCTGCTGCCCCTGCCCCTGCACCGCCTGCGCCTGCGCGTCATTGCCCGCAATAGGGCCCGCGCCGCCATGGCCGTGGCCACCATGCAGCGCCAGGAGCAGATCAAGGGCGTGGAGAAAGCGTACGGTGAAGAGGAGGGCGGCGCGCGGCGGCCGCGGTCGTTTTGGGGTGCCGCGTGGACCTACATCGTGCGGGCCTGGGCCTGGCTAGAGCCCGTGCTAGAGGTGGTGGAGCCGCGCTTGTGCGTGGTCATCTATTGGACGGACGTTGTGTCGGACTTCGTGTTCGTGACCGGCTACAAGGGCTGGAGCCGCCAGCCCGCGCCGGCCATCACCGTGCTCTTCATCATCCTGGGCAACATGGTGCGGGGGCCGCGGGGGGCGGGCGCCACGACACAGCGGAGCGCGTGCTCTTTCGTTGGCATTCAAAGACAACGCTAGCAATGTGCGTCACTGTACGTACAGCGTGCGCCACATGCATGTCGCCTCATGCCCACGGCCACGCTGTCGTGTGACCACCTACAGCGCGCTTGCTGGCTCCTCCACCCAGCTGACAGCCATCCCCCGGGCCCGCTCCCCCAGACATTTCTGTGGATCCTGCACATCATGGTGCACCGCAAGGACCTGGGCCGGGCTGGCTGGTCCCGGACTACCTGCGTGTTGGTGGGGCTGGCCACGGCGCCCCTGGGCATCGCGTTCGAGCTGGTGTGGAACGCCTTCCTGGCCGTGGTCACCTTCGCCACCATCGTGCCGGCGTGCAGGAACCACTGCTCCGGCGTCAACGCACACAGCGATGTGCTAAGCCGCGTCACGCGCAACTGGCACCCGCTGCTCAAGTACGACGGCAATGCACGCCTCTTTGAGATGTCGGTAGGTTCAGGTCCTTGGTGACCAGATGGGTACCAGAGATGCCTTCTGACTCGGACGACAACCCTGCACTTTGGGCTGTTCATACCGGTCTTTGAAACAGATGCATGTCACTCGTGATGGCTAGTTCAGCCGCTTACATACTCTCTTGGCTCTTCCGCTCCCGACGCTCCTTTCCCCTGCGGCCGCAGATGCTTATGGAGCCCCTCACAGAGTCGCTGCCCCAGGCCATCGTACAGACCACCTGCTACATTGTGGGCCGCCAGGCGGGCATCGTCATTTTGACCGACATCTACCTCTTTAGCTCTATCCTGGGCGCTATCTCCATCAGCAAAAGCATGCTGATCATCGCCTGGCGAGTTTTCTGGGCCGGGAGCTGGACGGACGTGAGTTGGGCAGCGAGCTGCTGCAGGGTGCAGTCAGGTTGCGATAACGAACGCTTCACATACCAGTGTGCACATGCCGGTACGGGCTTGCAGGTCTTCCTCCTTGCTGCACGTACTGAGGCATGGCCGACCGCCCCGTAAGCTGAATCACCTGCCCACCACCTCCCCATGGCCGCCAACAGGTCATGTGCGTGCGGGACGTGGAGCGGGGCGCCTTCGTACGCAACGAGGGCAGGGCGCCTGCGCCCGGCAAGGCTGGGGACCTCGGTGGCGCCGACCTACAGCCGCCTCCCCCGCCTCCCCCGCCGTCCGCCGTTGCGATGGTGGCGGGGCCGTTTGTGCCTCCAGCCCCTGAGCCCAGCCCCTCCAAGCTCCGCTCGCTCCTCGCCCTACGCCCCACCGGCTGCCTCAAACCCTGCCGCCGCCCTTCCGCCGACGGCGCCTCCACGTCTGCCGGCAGCGCCGATGACGTTCTGGTGCGTGTGTCGGTGCAGCAGTCAGACCAGGTCGACACGCAGAACCCGGTGTACGGCCGGTACGACGCCGTGCACGGCAGCCAACCGCTGATGCCCTCGTCCCCTTATAACACTCCGCCGCCACCGCCCACCTTTGGTCAAGTCCCGCCGCCACCACCGCTCCTTGCCGTCTTGGCGCACTTCCCAGAACAGGGGCAGCAACAGCAGCAGCAGCAGCATGCACACGGCGTATCGAGCCCATTGGCAAGCAGCTTCGTGCCGCCGCCTGCCCCGGCCTTCATTATGGGGTCAGGAAGGTTTACTTAGCTGGGCGTGGACTGTAATGTCGCCAACTACACATGAGGTGCATATAACTGCCATTCATTGATTATGTACACGTTGGACTCGGTTCGGCTACCTTGGTTGGTGTTAGAGGCTGTTTTGCCGGTATGCATACCGGTATGCACGCAAATATGAAGCATTATGACATGTTAATCTGCTTGCGCCGATATTGTGGGCAACCTGGGTCTCATGTGCTGTCCGGTGGTGTCTGTGCGCGATGCATTTACTTGATACTGCCGCCAAAATTGTGTATTACATTCCAAGTAGTGTGGCCACACACTGCCAAGTGTCCGAAGGCAACCTAGCTAGGAGTCTGCGGCTTCAACACTTGAAGGCTGAACTGACGCTTTGCATGCAAAGAGCTCTATCTGGCCGTATGGCAATATGAGGAGCAGCGGAACACCAGGGGAGAGGGCCGTTTCTGGTCTGATCTGGTACAGAATCCAAAGCGCTCAGAATTTTGGACTCTCTCTTCCGGAAATTATCACAGTACTGCTTACAATTTCAGTGGTGACAATACTGTAGTGGCACAAATATAACCCTAACCCTAATATAATATATATACCTAAACCCTAAACCCAGTTATATATACAAAAATAACTGCTCAGGGGGCCTTGTCAATAGAAAAAATTAATTGCCTGCGGGCTTGTAAAAAAATTGAATTTGTGCCTCTACGGTCATAAGTCTCGACTTTTTCCCTGGGGCCAAGGCCCCCCGATCCTCCCCCAAATCACTACGAACGCACGGTAAAGCAGCAGCAGCAGTACGGCACACTCTCCTCGCACGTTTGCAGTGTTGCGCCCAGTGCGTGCCGCACCGCTTGGGGTACACACCCATGGGACCATGACAGCCAAGAACACTGCTCGCATGCACGCACACGCATGCATGCTGTGCCGTTACGCCCAGGGGAGCTCCCTGGAGTGCGCCTGTGCGCTGTGGTGACCGCTCTGGGCTCACGGCTGCTTGAAGGACTTGTCTGAGTACCGCTTACAATGGCAAGTCGCATAGGAATCCGAAATTCGCTTACACTATTGCCCCAAAACTCCTAAGAGCCGGCCTTGACGGCCGCAGAATTCGTAAAACCGTTTTTGTGGAAGACTGGAACGGAGAGGGTCTCCCCTGCGGGAAACCCTGCGCCGTGTCGCCGGGGCGTGCCGGTACCAGCCCTGCAGAACCCTGTTTGCTGGTTGGGACGAGGCTGGGCTCTGGAACGGGAGTACGGGACCAAACGCACCAAAAGTCTTGAACAACACTTAATGTGTCACTATGGGTTGCAGTTGGAAGCTTGGACCCCGAGCTATGGACTACTGTACTTGCTTGACGGCGTCCACCGACCATAATCCGTTCACGGTGGCTGCAGAAAGCCATACATGACGCAGTCAGCGCAGTCTCGAGTAACATGATGGACACTATCCAGAAACGAAACAAACCCACGCAGCTTGGTGGTAGAGGAGGTGTGGCTACGTAGCCGCCCCCCGGGAAGTCTGAGTACGTGTCGGGGAGATGGGCACGGTACCCGTTTTGGTAATAAGCACGCCTCACACGCAGCCATCGTGTCAAATCTCAGGTACATTACCACACAGTATTCCCTATGCACCTAAGAACTTCAAGCCAGGGGAGAATACAGAATTACAGGGCCAGGGTGCAGGCATGAAAAGTGCATGTACACCTGGGACCTTCGGGGCAGAACGTCCCCTCCCCTTCGGGCGCTGTGCAGCCAATTACGCACACCCCAATGCACCGAACTAGGTCACTGGAAGGGCCACAGGGCAATACACCTCCGCACTAGACGGGATGGAAAGCACGCAACAACGGCTACAACTATCCAGCAGGCGAGGCAGGCGGGGAGTCAGTGTTCGGTGTGCCACCACATGTTTGCCGGGCCCCGACGCAAGGAAGCAGTGCGTCTCCGGTATCCAGTCCCACGCGCACGGGGGAATTGCCAACTACACAAACGATTGCAATCGCGCTCAAACGTCAACCAACACCTCGGCCGAGACACGAGTGAGCACTGAGCAATCCACACGGCTCCCCTGATTCCAGCGCTCCGCGCCGCCCAGGACGCCCCTCGGTCGAACCAGCCCCCTAGGTGTGCAATCGTCTCGCAATCCGGCGCACAGCGTCAAGGGTGCCAGTCTGAAAGGCCCTGTGATCAGAAAAGAAGCTATACTCGTCAACGGACCGTTACTGCCACCGGCCACATGCTCCAGCGCCAAGACCGCTGCCCCGGGCCGCCACAGTTCCCACTGGTGGTGGAAACTTACATACGATCTATGTCATAATGTATGGCCGCACAAGGGACGCGGTACGCATCCTCCAAGTACAGCACTCCGGCAAGGTAATGGAACAGCACCTTGCACGGCCTGACAGGGCTAGGGCTCCGCAGATGCCACGCCGCACGTGCGCCCTGCTAGTGTGCAGCGCAACATCCCCAACAGCCTGCTGCATGTCCGTGTGCCCTGGCTCAGACCAAGCGCCCTCAACGCTTCATGGCTTCTTGTGGCTATTTCCTGCCTTCTTTTCCTGGTCTTTCGCGTCACCACCCTTTGCCTGCTGTCCCCCCTGCGCCCCCTCCCCGTGCTCGTCCGTCCAGTCGTCCTGCTCCACCTCCTCCTCTCCCCCCTCCCCGTCGCTGTCGCCCCCCTCCCGGAACATGGCCTCCACGTCCACCTCCGCCTCAACCACCGCCCCGTCCCACTCGTCGCTTTCTGGGTTGTTGCGCACGGGGCCGTGGTCGGTGCGAGACGTGGCAGCGTATATGACACGTCCGATCACGTTGGTGAAGGGGATGTGGCCGTAGCTGCGGCTGTCGATCACCTCGCCGTCCTCGGGCCGCAGGTTGGAGTTGTCCGCCAGCACCCAGCAGTGCCCCATGGGTATGAAGAACGGGGGCTCGCCGGGCGCAGACGAAACCATCTCCATGCCCTCCACCGCGGCAACACGCCGCACCTGCAGCGCCACGGCCACACAACGGGTGGGCCAAACGTGTTTCCGTGCAAGAGTGTGCAATGAAGAGGATGAATGATTCGAGCCCTGCACGAAAGTTGCTGTGCCGCACTGTTCCCAAACGACATGTACGGAATGCCAGAGCAACAGGGCAGCAGTACAACAGGGCAGATCATCATTCCGCCAAAGTGCTGTCCTAGTGGGAGCAGTTGCGGCGAGACACCCCCGCCCCCAGCAACACAGCGTCAGCACCAGCGGTCCCAGCCACCGACGTGACACCTGCCTGCTTCGCCCTGCCAGCCCATGTCTCCTAACTTTGCTGGCCTGAACCTGTCTCATGTGCATCATGCCCGCATCGTGCACCGCATTTGCCACACCCACGCCCACGAGCCGCACCATGACGTGCGTGTCGTCGTCGGGCTGCGCCAGGGGCGAGTGAAAGGCCACCACGTCGCCCACCAGCACGCTGCGGGTCGAGGGACGCCGCAGCAGCCGCACAACCAGACGCTCGCTGGCGGCGGGGTCCTAGGTACGCGTGGGGGCGCAGGGTTGAGGGGGCCGGGGGGAGGGGGGTTGGGGCTGCAAACGGTGAGGGCGTACACACGTGTGCAGGTGTAGGTGCCAGGCCAGAAACAGTGCAGGTACCGACATATGATCAAAAGGAGGTTTGACCTAAACCCAAAAAAAGACCATGTGGATGCGTCAGGGTAAGTGGGAAGCGATCAAAGATAGGTCAACCCCGCTGTACACACACACAGCGCCAGGGACTCCTGAACGTTGCCAAGCGCTACCTTTGCTCCCTTTTTGTTCAGCGTCGGACACATGGCGGGCCCCGTGATGTACATGTGCTGCGTGAGGGGCTGCTCGTACACCTCGAGCGCACGGCGGTACGCGGTTGCGAGCGTGCCCCCCGGGGCGTGCGGCTTGACGCCATGGCGCGAGGCGGAGGCGGAGGAGGGCACAGCTGACGCGCCCAGGCCCTTGGGCGGCAGGCCCGCAGGTGCGTCTGCCCGGAAGGCCACCTGCAGGAACTCCTCCGCCGCGTCCCACAGCTTCAGCACGCGGTACCTAACGGGGGGCAGGCACGCCAGGCCCCACCAGCTCCGGGATTCAGGCCGCAGTGGCGATAGGCATGCCAAGTGCCGTTCATGTGGAACTTTGTTTCGAGTGCGTTGTAAAGCGCCGTCGAGCCCAACTGCTGTGCGTGCTCCCCACGTGGCACGGCTCTCGGTCTGTGGAAAGGGACTATGCAAGGGGATCGCAACGGGTACACACCTTCCCGCAGCAAGGCCTTTTAACCTGCTGGTCATGATAGCTGGGTGCACCTCAGCGGTAATATCCGCGCGATGGCGAGCTGCTCCTTGCCAGCACCCCTAATGTCCACTACAAAAGACTTTCCAACGATTCCACCAACATAATATAATTGAAATTGATTCGGCAGCTGCAATGTAAGCGTAGGCTGCAGACGTGTAGGTGTTGCAGCCGTGGTCACAGCAGACTGCAGAATGCCCCAGGATATAACAACTGACACATCACAGGTTTGGAACGTGAGTTTGTACATGTCCACAAAGCGTTGTCAGGGACATCGTTTTCGCCAGTGACCAATGGGACAGAATGCTGCTCACAAGTCCTTTTTTGTCCCTTTGCCATAGCTTCACTTGCTACGGCACATATAGCTGCTTTACCATAACACCTTCAAGCAACAACCGTGGTCATTCAGTTGTGTACTCATAACCCGCCTCGGGCCTCTACTCTGCAGCAGTTCCAGGCGGCGGAGAAGCATTTCAATCACAGCCAACATATGATGGTCATTAGTAGCTTTAGGGTGCGCCGCAAATGAGGGGATGGCGTGTCCCCGCTGCAGGGTGCCCCCGCGCTGGGTTTATCGATGCCGGGGCGCTGCAGGGTCCTTGCGCTGCCCCGCCACGGCCCTGCAGACGCAGTGCACGACGACAGGCGCTTGGTACTCAACAGATTTGCGCACCTCCGCTCAGAGCGCGCGGACATGAAGCAGCGAGCAGGGGCAGGAGCGCGTGCGGCCGCGCCACGCCGCCGCCCGGTCGTCCACGGGGCACGGCTGTGGGGGCTCAGCAGGGGAGCAAAGAGCAGTATCGCGGTATGCATGTGGCTGGGCGACTGGACCATGATGCGGGGGATGCATCAGAAATGGAGGGCGCCGGTCAGCACCAGGAGCCGCCCCATGACGGCGATCCGGGCGCATGGGGCGGGGCGCACGTGCCGCTGACCTCTGCCGACGCAGCCGAGCGCGTGGACGAGCAGCTGTACAGCCGTGTCGCCAGCGGGGACGCACCGCTCGGGCAGTGGGGTTGGGACGCGCTTGGCGCTACGGGGGCCCTGGAGGCGGACAGTGCCTGGGACCGGGCGCCACACTACGTGGGACCCCTCGAGGTTCAAGAGGTTCCAGGTACGTGACATTGTGGTTGGTTGATGCGTGGCGCAACGGCATGTGCACAAGCGCATGTAGAGGCCAAGGGGCTTTACCCGTTGGCTGTCCACTGGGTGAGACCATCTGCAGTTCACTTGCAACCTGCTCCTGGCTGTGTTGCCCACTCCATGCAATTGCTGAGCACATCATCAGTGCGATGCGGCCTGCAGTTCGGATGGGCTGTGCTCGCCTGCATAATTGCGTACTGGTTGTTGTCCCAAAGAGGTGGGGCGGGGGCGCAGGAGGCATCCGTCAAAGTGCTCATTCGCTACCTTGCTTGTGGCCTTGCAGGGATTGGCGTGGGGCTGTTTTGTACCGAGGATGTGGCGGCAGGGCAGCTGCTCATGGCGTGTCGCCCGCTGGCGCAGCTCAGGGCCGCTCCCCACATGTCACCCTCGGCGTTGCCGCCTCAGGAGCAGCTGGCCAGCGCGCTCTTCACGGCTCCGCTGTCCCCTCTGGCTGCCACGTGGCTGCGCTGCATGTGGGGCGCGGAGGGGGCTGGCGGCCTGGCGGGGCGGCAGCGGGCCAAGGTGCTGCGGCAGCTGCTGGGCCAGGTGGGTGCAGGCACGACGCCGATGTCCCGACACACGAAGCCGGGGAAGCTGACTGGTATTGGCGGACAGTTTTAGCGCGGGCCAGGACCATGGCTTTCCCTTGGAAGCGGCAGGGCTGCTGACACTGACCGCCCACTGCACCGCTGCAGCCTTTGCTGCCCGTGCAGCTGCCACAGGACCTGCCACCAGGCGGCGGGGCGCCTAGCGCCAGCAGCTCCCCCGGCTCTGCGTCCGTGCCGCTGTCGGCGCAGGGCCTGTCGCGTGTGGTGGCCCTCAATGCAGTCTCCACGGGACGTGTGGCGGAGGACCCTGCGGTGCGGGCTGTCAGGTGCGGTTTGGGTGTATTGGGTGGACGGGTCCCTGTAGCAGACCGGGCTCGGCCCCGAATGTTGCCACTGAGCGTTGTACAAACATGAGCACCTGTCAGCATGCGTTGGCTGCGTTCATCGGACATGGCTAACACAGCACTGTATCAGTTTTGGTTTTAACCGTTACGGTTCCTGGGTCCCGAGGTCACTATGGTACAAAGCGGCATCGTCCATTGCACCCGCTGTCCTCTGCATTCGTGCACAACATTGAACATGTGAAGGCCCTGTGTAATACGGAATTGCCACTCCTCCGCTATTCCGCATCGTGTGCCCTAGGGGTGGCTGCTGGGAGCGAGGTGTGGGGAATGCGGACAGCCCGCGGCAGCAGCGCACGGGGCTCGACAGCAGTGAACGCGCGGCTGTGGGCTTGTGGCCTGCGTTCTCGCTGCTCAACCACTCGTGTGCGCCGAATGCTAGCTTCATGGTAGTGGGAGGCGTCATGGCGGTGCGAGCAGCGGCAGACCTCCAGAAGGGGGAGGAGGTGGGTTTGTGCCTTGCTGGGCGGGCACACCGGCAGAGTCCAGTGGCACACGCAACATGTCTTTTCTGTCGGTAACGGCAAGCCCCATTCCGAACCAGCGGTCCACTGCATGGCCACGCTGGGTGCCTGAGGGGTGCGTGGCAGGGGAGGTGCTCGGCTTGGCCCTAACATGCCCTTGTCGGTGTCCTCGTTGACGGGTGTGCGTGTTCGTTCCACGGCTTCAGGTGACCGTGAGCTACCTGGGGGCCCAGCACGTGCTGCTGCCGCGCCGGCAGCGTGCCGAGCTGCTATTGCAACGCTTCATGGTGCTGGGCTGCTGCTGCCCACGCTGCCGCCTGGAGGGAGCGGAGCTGCCCGGTTCAGGGACGGGCGCTTTGCCTCCGGGCCCGCACGTGGAGTGCCCACGGCTTGGCCCCAAGATCCGCACCTACGTGGACATGCTGCACGGCACATGCGCCCGCATGGCCACGCCGCACCTGCAGGACCTGCTGTCCGGCCGCCGCTGGGTGACGCCAAAGTACGCCCCTTCGGAGCCACAGCAGCGGCAACGGCCAGGGGGCGGTGAAGAGGCAGGGCACGGCAGCTCCCAGGGCTCAGACACGCCCGTGTCGGAGCTATTGGACGAAGTGCGGGAGATCCGGCAGCACCTGGCACGCAGCTGGCAGCAGCTGCTTGGGGCGCTCGCTGAGCCTACCCAGGAGGGCGCGGGCAGCGACGGTGCCGGCGGCAGCGCGCTAGCTGGCGATACAGGCGGCGTGTGTTTGACGCAGCAGCAGGTACTCTGGGTTGAGGGCAGCGTCTTTGTGTTGTTCGAGCTGCTGGCGGTGGCCGTATGCGCGCTGGGGCTGCTGTCCGTCGCTGCTGCAGATGCGGGCCAGCGCGCAGCAGCGGGACAGGCAGGTGCACATCCGTCGCGCAAGCCTGTCAGGGGCAGCGGCTCACGAAAGAAGGTGCCGAAGGTGACGCCCCTGGAGCTGGCAGGCGATGGGCTAGCTGATATCAGCGCGGCTGAGGCGGTGAGTGCTGTGCGGGGGCAGCAGTGGAGCGCAGCGGAGCTTCCGAAGGACGGCACCCAGCACGAATGGCTGGACATCCTGGCCCACTGCGGGGAGGTCGCGGCAGCAGTGATACCTGGATCTGAGCTGTCCGTAGCGTTGGCGGTGCGCCTTGTCATGTCTGTGCGGCAGGCGTGTGGTGAGGAGTCTGAGCATTTCAGAGAGGCAGAGCTGCGGGCGTACGATGCACACGTGTCCCGGTACGGCATGCTGGATTACGACATGTATGAGGTGGTGCTGCAAGCCAACTGTGAGCGGTTGGGTGGGGAGGCGGCAGCAGGGTCTGTGCAGCTGCTGCCGGGAGGCTGGGGCGTAGGTGGTGGGGATGAGGCGGGCTTGGTTGGGCTAGTGAGGCCTGTGCACGAGGTAGAGGCCGAGGTAGTGAACGGGTCGTGAAGGGCGTAAGGACCCCACTGCAGTGTTTGCTGATGGACTTCACCCCTGTTCAATTGCATAATTATGGCCCTCACTGTGCATTAATACCGGTGCATGTTCGTAGTCGACATGCAACAAGGCGTAGGCCCACAGCCGCACAGACGTGGACGCAGCTCTGCGTGTTGCCGTCTGCATTGTGGCATGGGTTCCGCGTAAGTCTGCCCCACGCGTCTCAAGGGCAACCAGTTCCACCTCCCCTTGCCCACGGGTAGTGATACGGCGGACAGCGGCGGACGTCACACACGGCGTTTCCTGCATATCGTGTTTCCTGGCATAAGGCTGCTCGTCTTGTAGGTCGAGTGCTGTCGTAGCAGGTGTCGTACACGGTTGTCCCGTGCGTGCCTTGATAGACCAGAGGCGTTCTGGCCTGGACAGCAACGATGCGCCACCAGGGTGTGAATGCTGTTAAACACCAAACAGAGCGAGAATACGGCAATGTGCGTCTCCGATCGGGTCGCGGCACCTGGTGAGGGGTTAAGGCTGCGCTCGCCTATCGGTCACTCACCGATCGTATGCGCTCTTCGTCTCGTGGTTCCCCTGCTGGTGGATGTCTGTAGGGGCGGCCAACCTGCGGCGCTGCGTGAGCGCACTGCAGGTTAAAGGCAGGACAGCGTGTGGATTGGGGCAACTGGCGAGGAGGGTGGGTATCGTGCCTACTGTTTTTCTGTAGACGGCCCAAAACACCCACTTGTGACAGGTAGGATACGGAAGGGGGTTGAGATCAAGTCCTTTTCTGCAAGCGGCGGCTGGATACAGCACGACGTTGCGTACTTGAGTGGCTGATGGTTGGCTAGGTCGACGCGCGGGGGTGCTTAGGTGGTACATAACACCATTACTCATTTGGCGGTTGGTGGCTTAGGAGGCACACTCAGACAACATGCACAGTCAAGGCTGGGAGGTCTCCCCTGGTCGGGACCAGCTAGGTCCGTGTGGCCATTTGTAACGCAACATGCCAAATGCCAACCACACAAGGCTGGGGAGCGGGAGCACACAAAGCCCAATCTAATGGGCCCCCAGGGCCACTGCTTCGACTCCTTTCCCCCCTGAGACGCACAAGGAGACGGCAGGTTGACAGGCCAGCGGGTGTCCGAAGCCCAACCACAGGCAAGCACCAGCACCCTAGGCTGCTGGGCTGGACAATACGGTAGAATAGGGCCGTGCATGCCAAGGTGGAGGGAAGAAGCAGAGGCGCATGGCGCGCGCTAGCCCTGGTGCAGCTGCAATACAGGGAAGGACGTGTACACCCTGGTCAAGGATCATTACGGGGCATGGAAGGTGCACGGCAGCAACACACACGGCAGCCTGCTACCAGTCCTACCCCACCGTACCCAACCTACCTGTACTTAGGGCTGCATGCGGGCTGAGTCCGCCGCCACCGCCCTAAGGGGCCCGGGGAGGGGAAACCGGGTTGGCTATGTCCTACTCGTGGATACCCGTGGCGCAGCCCGTGGGAGGGGCTGTTGCGCTGTACCTGCATGTGCAGTAGTTGCCGAATGTGTTTATCTGGCTTGCTGTGTCCCCTGCCACTAGCGTCCGGCAACCTGAGCGGGATGCGTTGCGGCCCTTGACTTGAGCCGCCAGCGGTGGTATCCGTATGCCATGTGGGTACTGACAGCCGGGGGAGCCGAATGCGCTCTCTTGCGTCTCGGGTTATGGCGCTGGTTGGGCGCGTGGAACCACAGCGCCCCGTCAGGGCAGGGCAGGGGCCAGCCCATGGCCTAGGAGTGCTGCCTTAACGCATTGGGTTGGCTTGGGTTGGCTGCCAATAGTTCTGCCACCACTGCTACCAGTCGCACCACTTTGCTGCTGCTCACGGGAGCTCCCCTGGCTGCAACCACCACGTGAAGGCACGACAGCTGACGCGACCACGCCGCCCGTTTGCATTAGCTTACACTACATCTTACTTTCAGCGTACGCACGTGCAGGGCCCAAATGAGCTTCGATACAAGGCGATATGGTGAGACCGCTCCTCGAGACATACCGTACCTGAACCGCAATCCAGGCACTCATAGCCAACTACTGCTATTATTACTGTGACCATAGACAATATTGTTGCCGCGGCAGCAGCGGCAGTGAGCCTGCTCCGCATTCGCGCTTGCTCCGGCAAGGTCCGGCTGTCGCGGCTCTGCGCGCTCAGCAGCGGCCGGCCGCATGAGCACTAGCATCAGCAGAATTACCTGCGTTAGCGGCAGGGCGGTGGTGCAGCATGCGGCATCCGGGCCGGGCGTGCACTGCCTTGAGGCCAAGCTGGCGGACCTAGGGCTTGGCGGTGCGGGGCAGTACGGAGCGGGGCGCGCTTGTAAGGCGGTGAACGGCAGCTGTTGGTATGGTGAATGCGGGTGGGCTGCGCGCGTCCTGGCGGGGTTGCTGTAAGCGATGGCTGCGGAGGCGTTGGGATATGGGCCAGGAGAGGCGGGCCCTTGCTCGTGTAGTTCTGAAGGGGCG
>QAXN01000742.1:12884-27853 GCA_004335795.1 Chlamydomonas sp. 3222
CCGACACAGATGGTATAGCAAACAGCATTCAGCAAGAGCAGCCGGGCCGAGCTTCCAGCCGCCTAATCAGCGCAATCGCCTTCCAGGAACGTCTCCGTCCTCCAGGGTATGGCAGTGAGTGACACTTTCCTTCTTTTGCTTGTCTGGGATTCTATACATCCCACTCCCGCACTGCATCCGCAACACACACTCTCCGCTTCCATTGGTCTACCTGTCACGCATGCCCGCCTGTGCCATAACGCCCCCGCTTGACGCCCACCTGCACGACCGCCTGTCGTACGGCTTGGCAAGGCTGTACACGCGCGGCGTGCTGCCGTACCGCCCGCCCGCCAGCGCCCCCAGCCTGCCGAAATGGCTCTCACGCGTTATGACGTGTATGTGCGCCAGGCCGAACAGCCACAGCTCGCCTGCAGCTGCATGCAGCCCTTCCTGCCCGTTGTGGGAGTGGTCCTGGCAGAGGGCACAATGGCACAGAAGCAAGACACGCGCGAATCATTCACGGTAGTTGTGCCGACGTCAGGGCCGCCGCTGTGAGCGTTGGGCGTTGTGGGCTAGGGTCCGCGGAAGCCAGCAGTCCAGCGGCAACGGGCTGGCCTGCTGCCGCAGTGTCAGGTCAACCCACTGGGCCCAACCCTCACCGTCGAACGCACCCAGCGGCGCCACATTCGCAAGCTATCTTGCTACTGTATGTATGCAGCACGTGAATACGCTCTCCCATGACAATGCTATTGACCAACGCCGCCGCCTTCCGGCGTGCCTAATGCTTTCACAATACCGGTGCACGCCGCATTCCCCCTGCATACGCATCCCACACAGTCCTATGGGCCCACCTACGCCCCAGGCCCCACGCACCTGCACGTGCTCGAGCGCCAGCTGCTCCGCAACCAGCACGCGGGAGGGGAACCACGCCTTCGCCCGCCGCCGCACCTCCCACGAGTCCGACAGCACCAGCCAGTATATCCGAGGCGCCCCGTCATCATCGCCCCCACCGGCATCGCTCTCGTTGCCGCCGCCGCCGCCACCGTCCTTCGCCGCGCTGTCTCCGGCCCCCGCTTCCGCCGGGTCCTGCTGCCGCTGCTCCCTCTCCCGCTGCTGCACCCACATCCTGTGCTGCTCCTTCTGCCACTCCTCCTTGGCCCTCCTCCAGTCCTGCATCCCATCCTGCTGCCATGCCTCCCACTCCGCCCCCAGCCCTCCTTGCCCTCCTCCCGCCCCGCCGCTACCGGCATGCCCCTCCCAAACGTCCTCGTTCCACTGCTGCGCCGCCGCACCCTGCTGCTGCTCCCCTCGCAACCCTCGCTCCTGCTCCTGCTCCAGCTCCGCCCTCCGCCGCCTCTCCCCCTCCCGCTCCTTCCACGCCAGCCACTTGCCGTGCTCCTCCTGCTGCCACTCCCTCTTGGCAGACAGCCAATCCTCGTACCCCTCCTGACGCCATGACACCCATGCGTCCTCCAAGCCAAGGCCCTGAGCCCAGTCCCCATCCCCTTCACCTTCGTCACCAGCACTGCCACTCTCGTGCCCCTTGCCAGCGCGATCCTGCGACAAACCCCTCCCAATGCCCTGTTGCCCCTGCCTCTGCCGTTGCACCATTCCCCGCAAGGCCGATCCACGTACGCCGCCCTTGCTACTTCCTTCAGCTGCCTCCCGTGCTGCCCGACGCCGTGCCAGGACGGCACGTGTCGGCGGTGACACCACGTGCACGTGCGGGTCCGACGTGCCGTTCCGGGCCGACCACGTGCCTCCTGGGTCCTGGGCGGCTACTCGTCCTGCCCCGCGCAACCCAGGTCCCTGCATCGCCGCTGTTTGCAGCTGCTGCTGCTGCTGGTGGCTGTAGCGGCCGGCTGTGTGGAGTCTGCGACCCGCTGCTGGCAGCTGTTGCTGCTCTTGCAGGTTCTGACGCTGCTGCTGCTGCTGCCGCAGCCGCTGCTCGTTGCGTGCGTTCACCTGCTTGGCCTCGTAATTGCGCAGGATCTCTATTGTCAATTGCTGCGCGCAGTCGAAGAAGGACATCCTGCGGTCAGGGACAGGAAAAAGGAGTCAAGGGAGTGAGAACGCAGTGCAGAGTACATCAGGCCCCAGGGTGTTAGGCTCTGGCAAGTCGTAGAAGCCCCGCCTTTGCTGACGAGCCACCGTAGCACCCTAAGGCCGGGTGCTACGGCTCCAGTTCCAGTACGCTTGCTGCCCTACGGCAACAGATCACGTGCGACGCACCCGCCGGCCCTGTGCACGCAATGCGCAACGCTCTGTGCACCACCCTTGACCCAGGCCTACGCTGCTTCTGCTTCTCCTGCTAGCTGGTCAGTATGAGCCAGCCCAATCAGGTGGTAGCATCTCCGAATCTTACCCCCAGTCCTCGGGCAGGAGCCATCGGTCGGTGCGGAACACCCAGTCGCCCGCACGGATTTGGATGCCGATAATGATGCTGCGTGGGTCCTGCGGGGGCAGCAACGCTGGCTGTGTCAAGACTCGTCGGCCCTGAAGAGTTGTGGGTCTGCAACTACAGCTAAACCGCAAGCTTCAACATGCATCCAGAAGCATGCTGCCTGAAGCCTGCCGCAAGGCGTTGGCCCCCCATACGACACACACGCAAATTCGGCACGGCGGGCTCAGCCACCGGCCTCGCTCCTTGGCATCAACAAACTGGCTCGTTTCCTGCTCTACTGCTGCTGAGCCGAGAGCGTTCCCATGCATGCCCAATTGCCCTTGTGCCCAGTGATTCAAAGGGTAGGGGTCAATCGAGCTGTGGTGACGGTGACACGCTGCATCAGCCGTCTCGCCCGGTCGCCAGGGTGTCATTGATCCACAAGAGCAGCACCACGCTGTATGATTCAGCCCAGGTCTCTCAAAAGCCCCCCGATGATGCCGGCACCGCTCCTGTTCTCCCTCACCAGCAGCTTGTCCAGCAGCCCCGGGGTGCGCGCGAAGGGGCGCAGCGCCGCGGGCGTGGGTGTGTACAGGAAGTTGAACAGGCAGGGCACCACGCGCGGCCAGCTCAGGCCCAGCTCCCCCACCAGACGATGCAGCAGCCGTGCCTTGCGGCTCCCACCAGGCGCACCACCTGCATCCGCCAGCGCGCTGGAAACAGAGCTGCTACCACGCAGTCTAATTGATCGAGCGTCGGAGCCGCGCCTGTGGGCGTCGTCCTCCAGAAGGATTGCAGTGCTGCTGTTGCTGTTACTGTTGTTGGTGAGGCTACTGCTGCCGCGGAACGCCCTGCCCAGCAGCCCGACATTGAGCGTCCACGCAACAATGTCGTGCCCGTTGCCGTACGACAGCAGCTCGTCGCTGTCGTACAGCCGCTGTACGTTGCGGATGCCCTCCACATCGCCCGGGGGGAGGTAGAAGGAGGCCCGCAGGAGCCTATGAGGGCCCTTCTCACCCACATACGACGCACTCACATCGCTACTACTGCCACCGCCAAGATCTGTGGCGTTTACAGTGTTGCTCAGCTGCTGTTGCTGTTGCTTCTGTTGGCGTTGCAGCTGCTGCCGCGCCCGCTGCTGCGCCGGCCGCAGCGCTGGGGGCCGCCAGTCGATCCACACGGAACGCAGGGAGCCCCACAGCTCGTGATTGCCGTACCACACGTACTCGTACGAGCGGTTAGTCACGAGGGCGTACAGGAATACGGACAGGCTGCAAGTCAGTCGGTCCGCCAGACCTGATGCGTTTGAGACCATGACTGCGAAACGGTGGCCGGGGGGGTGGCCCGACAGGAGGGCTGCAGAGTCGTCCCCCGCATAGCTCCCTCCCAGGCGGATACCGCCTATAAGGGAAGAAGAATTCGCGATGGTATGCCTGCCACCACCGCCGGCCCTGCTTTTGTATCTGCTTCTGCGGAAGCTGCCGGTGCTGCCACCGTCACCGCGCGTGGTAACCGTGGTGTTGCTGGAGTGGGGCTCGGGCACAGCTTTTGAGTCGGGGTGTGCCAGCTCCTCCGCCGCTTGAAAAGGTGCTCGTAGCTTCTGGGTGTTGCTGCTGCCGTGCTGTCTGCCGCTGCCGTGCGGTGGCCGGGCGGCAGCGTGCATCTCGGCGTAGGCCCGCTGCCACGTGCCGCATCGAGCGCCTTTGGCGCGAACCTGGAACAGTAGTAGGCAAGCAACACTCTTTGTAGTGCTCCACAAGCTCTGTTATGAGACACCTTACTGCCTGGGCGGGAAAACCATCATGGGGTGTTGCACGTACCTGAAGAACTCTGGGCAGGCCAGGGTGGATGTCAGCGTACGCGCTCCAGTCCACATATGCGGGCCTTGCATTTGCGAGATAATAACATGCTAGCAGCTGTACAATAACGAGGGCGGCACCCAAGCCCATTTGCCGCGCAGCCAGGCTGAGAGGAGCATGTCTACCTTACACCATGTCGTATACTAAATCCAAATACATATATTTAACTTATGGTGCACGCACGGTTGATTGATGGATGGCAAAATATAATTTTTGCAGCATCGTAAAGTCCAACCGAAAGGAGCTTTACTGCAAAGGGTAGGCCTTCACGCGCGTCTTGCATGTTTGTCAATGCAAAGTAGACATTCCCGATTATCCTTTGTTGGTAACAGCGGCCTGGTGCCTTCTTCATCGTGTGACTGTCCATTCGCCTTGTAAGGCTCTTTGTTGCCTGGCCCCGAGCAGTTCTAAGCTGGACGCCTGACCTCTCAACACCCTCGACGGCCGCAGTGGTTTGGGCTCGGGGCTCACTTCTGCTCGTTTTGTCGCTTTCGTTTCACCCTTGTCGGGACTTCAGCGCCGACGAGCCGGCTCCCGCCGCGCGAAGGCGCAACTAAAGTTGAAAGACACATAGGTCAACATGGGCAAGGCTAAGCCAGCTAAGCACACGGCGAAGGAAATTGCCATGAAAACGGCTGCGGCGACGACGAACAAGGGCGGCGGAAAGGATGGCCTGGAAGACCGGCTCGGTGGAAAGGCCGGCCACGCACGGTACCAGTGTCCTCTCTGCAAGCAACCGGCGCCGGACCTTAAGAGCATGCAGGTGAGCCAGAAAGCGACTTCTAGCCACCGACCGTTTGCTTGGCGACGCCCTGCGGCGTGGCTCAGGACTACCTTGCCCCCACGCAACGCCGCACCAAACTGCCTCAGCATGCCACCCCCAGCTCGCTTGCACCGCGCCACAAGCTTCGCTTGAAAGCAACAAACGTCTCGCATGCACCGTGCCGCGAGCATGCCTGCGTGCTTACCCACAGTAGGTGTGGCGTCGCTCAGGCCAGGGGCGTGTGGTTCCAGTGGCATGCCGCACCCCGTCATACCTTCTACCGGCAGCTACGCGCGTGCGAATAGATCTGCAGCGATAAGCTTGGATGCCCGCCTGTAAGACTTGTCTGCGGAACTCCACCTCCTTCCTTTCAGATGCACCACGAGGCGCGCCACCCCAAGGAGCCGTGGGACCCCGAAAAGTGCCCCGACCTGCACGCTGCCTTCGGCGGCACAACGAAGGGGGTAGCCGTGCGCGGCAGCCTCAAGAAGTGAGCGGGCAGGAGCAGAGGCAGCAGCGAACAGCCCGTGGGCTGCGGCAAGGGTAGCAGGATGGCGTTTCCCGCGCGCTTTAGGTGCTACTGATGACGGGTGGATTTTGTGGTACAGCAGGCCGGCGCAGCTTGCAGGGTTTGTATCACGCGTGTCGTACAGGGGCACATGGTTCGGAGGGCGGCGCGACACAATGACCTGAGGGCTCGTGTGGCAAGGAGAAAAGGGGTCGTCGGTGGGGCACTGCGCCGTGGTGCCGCAGCATGAAGCACTCCTTCGCCTGCAGGCCTTGAAGCACTCCTTCGCCTGCAGGCCTTGACGAACGCCTGTAAGCTCGACGTCGGGGCAAGACGTGGGCTGGCGGACGTTACAAGGGCCCTGGTACGATTTGGATGGTGGGATGCTGCGCTGCTGGATGGCTGGCGTGACCAGCTACATGGCTTGGCGACGTGGCGTGCGTCGCTGTGAGAAGAGGGAGACCAAGGAAAGCGCTGCAGCCGCATAGAGCCGGATTGGTTGTGGCGGATGCAGGCTAGCAATAGCAACGCTCCAGGGCACGGCAGACAGGGCACAGGAGGGGATTGGAGCAAGTGCATGTGGATGTGCTGTGGGTGCGCTCGGTAGCTGCTGTTCGTTCTGCCTTCGCGTGTGGGACGCGCAAGCCGAGCTGTTCATGCGCTCAGGTAGTGAGGACGGTGGTTAATGTGCACGTGGGTGACATTGCGGCTGTGATAGGGACGTAGTGCCCGGGAGGTGGAGGCACCCGTTGCAGAGGCGGGTGCGGGTACATGTGTAGGTGCATGCACTGCACCGGGCCGCCACACCCGGCTCGCTGCGTGTGGCAGCCCGGGCGACGGAGGCGGCAGCATAGGGGTATAGCGTGCTGGCTCGCAGGCCGTCGTCTGATAGCAGCCGCACTAGGAGTCTAGGACAGCACAGTGATCTGGATGGCAACTGCCGTGCAGGGCGTGGTGCTGCATCGAAACGTGAGACTAAGTGGGTGTCTGGGATAGGCACCGACGTGCTGTTCAGGTTCACGTGTTATGGCGTTGGCGTAGGGGCCAGCAGCTGCCTGCACCTATGGCGGTCAGCGCGCTGAGGATACAGGTGAACTGCAGCCCCAAGAGGTATAAATTTTGTACGTGTGCTGTGGACATGTGGTCAGTTGTACCAGCGGTGGCTGCCAAGGGGCTTGTACTCGAGGTGGAGTCTCAGGCTGTTTGTGGCGGTGTACAATGCCCGGTGGAGCTTGCGGTTCCCGGCCTGCGCTTATGCTGACCCTGGGATGACTGTAGGGGCGCACGTTTCTCAGTTGACCGGTGCCAAGGCGCCACCGCGCAAACCAGATGTTTTCAGTCAGGAAGGAACCACAAGCTCGTGCACCATGCGCGGAGTCGGTCCAGATCAGGCTTCGGTTGGCGACGTGGTCAGAGCAGCAGGATGTTACATGTACGGCCTGCCCAGACTCATCTGCACTTGCTACATGCTACATAACAGACACACATGAAGTAAGGCATTCATGGCCTTCTACAAATTTATAGAATGCTCCTTGCTTAACAACCAGTCTGCACAGAAGCACTGCTACTACTTCACGTTGATAAGCCTTGTCGGTGGCAAGCAGACGCCTTGGTGACTGCCTTGTGAGGAAAGCTCTCGGCCACGCGCACCACGAAATATGCAGCCATGGGCTACAAGTGCCCCACACGAGGCCATCGTGGTGGCGCCCTCATGCATGTGTCGTGCTGCCGTCCCGCCGCCAGCCCTCCGCTCCCCTGCAGCCCGTTCGGCTTCGTTGCTCAAAGGCTACAAGCAAGCACACCACCGCATGGCTCCCGGTCAGGGAAACCCGTCGCCAGCACCAGACACACCTGCATTCACCAACACCCTGCCGCCAACGCCACACACTCCACCTGGCCGCTCATATTGCCGCCTGCTTGCGGCGCACCCGCCACCGGCACTGTCCTAGCAACTCCGACGCTTCGGTCGTTTACTCAGTCGCTCCACGCACCCTGCATCAGGCGTCAGTTGCCCGAGGCAGCGAGCTCACACGGGGCCCAGGCGCCCTCCTCTCCGCTCTCTTACTTGGCGTGCGCCAGCAGGAACTGCACCACGGCGCCGTCCGCCGAAGTGGGGCCCACCGCGGGGTGCACCAGGTTGTGGCGCCGAGCGCGGTAGCCTGCGAGAGGGCGGGCGGGGACGCAGTTGCGTCAGCGTGGGGCGCAGGCCATAGGGCCCGCAGGCCCAGTGCGGGTGTGGGTGTGCTGCACGACACAGGGCGCAGCATGGGCCATGACGCACGTGGGCAAGGCGAAACAGCAGAACGGCGTCATCGCCAACGCGGCACCCCCGGCTGCCCCAGTGTGACGCAAGCGCGGCAGGGCCGTTCGTGGGTCAACCTCAAGCTCGCCGCTCGCGACAGGTGCGTGCTCCTTGGCCCCCGGCTGGCCTGGTTAGCCCACAGGCCCCTGCCCAAATCGCCCCGGCCCGCTGCACCCCAGAAAGGTGGGCAGCAGCGTATTTTAAGCCGTCCACGCGGTAAGCAGTGCGCCGAGTGGGGCTCCGTAGAGCAAGCGCTAGGGCTGTCCCGCAGCGCCGTGCCGGTACTGCAGCACCGGCGGGAACGTCAACCCCAACACTCTTGTTGGGCAGAGCAAACGGCGCCATACCGATCGTACCCCTGTGCTGTGGCTGCTGTTGAGCCTGAGGCGTACCCCTTTCAGCGCCCCTCCCGCTCGCCTTCCTGCCCGCCACACAGGGCCATGCCACTGCAACGGGGCGTAAGGAGAGCTGCACAGCGCATCGTATGCGTCCGATGCCTACCGTGCGTGCTGCTGCCAGAGAGCTGTACGCCTCTCCTCCAACCTCTTAGCTCCATTCGAGCACCCCAAGCCACATGGGCCCCGTGCCCTCGCAGCCGCACCCACGGCCGCAAGCTGCCAGCCACCCATTGAAACTGCCCCTTGCGCCTTGAAATAACCTGTTGCTTTTCCGGTACTCAGCACCTTGTCGTTCAATTCCACACTTACTGGGCAGCAGCTGCGAGGCCAGGCTCGACAGGCTGTCGAACTCCGTCACCACATCCCACATGCGGTGGAACTCATCCACCATGCCGTAGAACTTGCGCAGGTCCTCGGGGTGCGCACGGTAGTAGTAGTCCTTGCCGTACTGCAGTACGTATAGAAGGAAAGGGGTGGCAGAACGTGCAGGAAGGTGGGCGCAGCGCAGCGCCCAGGATGAGTGTTTGACAGGGGGCGGGCGGAGGGCCGCCCGCCGTGCATGGCAGCGGGCGCTGCGCAACGTGCAGGAGTAGTCATGCTTTGTAACCCTTGTGTAGCCATACTTTGTAAACCTTGTGGTTATGTCAACCACCGGCGCAAAAGCTCGGTGCTGGCCGCATGATGCCCGGAAGGTGCTTCCCTCAGTGCCCCCGGGCCCCCAGCTCTGAAACCCTGTGCAACACCCTTCCCGGCCAGGCTCCCACTCACGGCCTTGGTGAAGTCCGGCCAAGACGCCAGAACCGAGTACCGCTCGTGTGTGAGCGTGAGCAGGTAGTTCATGAATGAGCTGTGCGTGGTGGAGATCCTGCAGGCCAGCAGTTGGCAGAGAGGCGAGAGGGAGCTCATAACACCGACGAACCAAGCATGAAGCCCCGCCCAACGCTTCAAAAGCCCAGCCAGTATTATCATTGTTCGGTCACACGCAGTAAGTTGTCCAAGCGCGGCTTTGCTCCGGTCATCACCGCAACGTGACTCCTCACAAGCTCCTTAGCAGCTTGCCTGTTCACGTCCTGCAGCGTAATCTGAGACGCAGCAGCCTTGCGCAAGTCCACAGCGTTGTAAGTGGCCTTTGCTGTGGCATTACCCGCCGACACCGAGACCTCCACCTTAGCGCCCGGCTTTGCGGAAAACTTCACATTGCCGCCCAGGTTGGTAGCGGGACCATCCACGGCACTGTAGAATGGCAGCGGGACGGATACCTAGTAAGATACGGGAGATGGACCTCCAGCTGATGATGTCGTTCCAGTTCACATGAAACTTGCCAACCTGCCGAACGTGAAGTTCTCCACAAGCGTGCTGATACCGCGAGCTCCTCCACGTGCGCTGATGCGCTGCAGAGCGCTCAGCACCTCGGTCCGGCCCAGCATGCTTCCGACGGTCACCAAGAACAAGCAGAGTTGGCCTGCCTGGTACAAATCCCTCTACAGGCCCGCGGTCGCTATCCTACTGTATTTGGTTGCCGTTCCGCGCCTAGGCAAGGCACGAAACCGAACTAACGAACGCGCCGAGATCGTGACCAGCACGAGGGTGCTCCCTCCAGACCCTCATGCGTCTTGTACCAGGTCCCCACGGACCTTGCTTGTCAACGTAGTCACACCTGAAGGTCGCTGTAAGCCTGCTGCTCAGGAAGTGAGCACTTAGAGGTGCCACACAGCAAGAAGAGCAGGTTGCAAGAGCTCCAGCAACAGCACACGGCACGCTGGCGATCGAGCGTGTCCACCAGTGCCAACCCGAGCGCCTGAAGACCAGGGGAATGTCAGCATGTCAGCATGTGCCTTTGAGTTTAACGTCAGCAGGATGTAATGGCTACCGTTTGGCGCACACTGCTTGTGCTTACCAGTATGCACTTCTGCACGTTGGAGCGGGGATCGCCCGGGCTGTCACCAACGGGCGTGTGGTAACGCTGTGTTCACGTTCATTTGGGCTATTGCTGCTGAGCACGCGTGGACTAAGAATGCACAGCGACAGCGTCAAGCTCTGAGCCACGTGCATGGTAGCGTGGTGAGCGGAGTTGGCTGCACCGTTGGTACCGGCATGTGGTGCTCGACGGCAGACAGGCGTGTGCGCTGCCCAGAGTTGGGAGATATTGCGCATATCGAGTAGCTGACAGAAGCATAATCACGTCTTCCTGTCGCATGCCCTGCCCAACTCAATCTCACAGTGCCACACGTGCCAACGCGAGCATCACGTCTTAGGGGCACAGCCAACAGTTCAAATGTGCAATGCCCTTGCAGCAATGACATACCCTCCCTGTGGCTGTCGGAGGACAGGACGCGGTGCGGAAGTTTGCGGACAGTATCAGCACAGGCCCTTTACGGTCCACCTGTTGACCCACGGGTCATGTTTGCCCCAATCACTGGCAGTCCTTGCGCTGCCTTGGTTCGTATCTCCCCTGCCGCTGGCATTTGGCGGCCGCATACATGTCTTCATTGGTCTTCCAGTGCCACTCATCAAGTGGTAAAGTGCCGTGGACTGCAGTGGGCGACCGAGACTGCTCTGTATCGTGCCATGGCGACATGCTCACACGATGTGCCCCTGCCCTCCATGCAACTCCCGCTTAGCCCCGGCCTAAACTCCACGCCCACACACTAAAACTTCTTGCTACACCCTTCATTTGACTCTAACATGAAGCACCGCTGTTTCGTTCATCCAGACCATGTTGGGCTCGCCGGAACCGCAGCCAGGGCGCGAAACCCCAACCCTACCCTCGGACCTGCGAGTGCGCGTCCTCCGCCTCCTTCCCGACAACGAGATTCGCTACTTTGGGAAGGCTGTCAGATAAGGAAGCTAGCCTGTGTTTGTCCGGGGAGCCTTCCTGCTGCACCGTCACCCTGCGGCAGGCGGGAGGCACCCCGCTAAGGACGGCTTTGTCGATAGCGCGCGGCTAGCCGCCCGCCACTTGTCCTTTACACTGAAGCTTAACCTCATGAGCGTCGCGGCCGCGTCCGGGTCGGAGACCAACCTCGATTATGCTTGGCGGGTCGTTCGGCCCTGCCTGTTCCCGCACCTCCTGCCGCCGAGCACGTTTTATGTCAACGAACTGGTGCCGGAGTCTTACAATCCCCTCGACTTCAAACCGACGATGCTGCCAGCAGCGCCATCAAGTTAGGCCACACGCACCAGCCCCGTGGCTGCTGAGTCATCGCTGCCCGTTGGATAAACAGGAGGCCCTGCGTACGGCAGCGGAGTACGGCAGACTGTCGGACCTGCAACGCACGTGGAAGGTGCTGCAGCAGGGTCTGGTGGGCGTGGTGGAGGAGGGGCAGGGGGAGCAGCAGGAGGAGCTGTCGCTTGATGACTGTGTGTTAGCAGCGGCTGTGGGCTCAGGAACTCAGGATGCGCAGCAGAAGGCCGAGTGGCTGGAGGGGGAGGGGCAGGGCAGCTGCTCGCTGCACGGGAACAGGCAGGCGGCTGTGGCGGCCGTACGGACGGGGGACCTGGCGCGGGTGCAGTGGGCGCAGGGCGTGGGGTGCCCGGTGGGGTGCAGGGAAGCGGTGGCGGCGGCGCTGGGCTGGGGGACCTGAGGGTGGCGGCGGAGTGGCTGGTGGGGCAGCCTGGGGTTGAGCTGAGCGAAGTGGCAGGTTCCCTGTTAATAAGACAGCCAACCGCTGTACGGCAGTGGAGTACGCGGCGGTGCTGGGCTACCTCCCTCTGATGCGCTACCTGGTGGATACGTGTCAGTCTCCCATGGGTCGGGACGCGCTGTACTGTGCGGCGGAGGGCGGCTGTGAGGCAGTGCTGGAGTGGCTGGTGGGCGTGCGGGGCGTACGGGGATCGGTGAACACGCCGCACGCGGGTGCACTGCGCAGGGGAGACCTTGCGACGTTCGAGTGCTTGCATGGGCTAGGAGTACCTGTGCCGGTGCTGGCGCTGGCGGAGGCGGTGGGCCTTGAGGGCGCGGCGCGGGCGATGCCGTTTGTGATGTGGCCGGAGGGGCATGGGGCGGTGGTGGGGCTGAAGGCGCAGCTGTGCATCGTATCACGAGTGGAGGGGACGGAGGTTGGGGCGTGGCTGGAGGAGAAGCTGGAGGAGGAGGAGGGGCGCCAGCAGGGGAAAGTGGGGACGGGGGAGCGGGAGGGGGAGAAGGCGTAGGGGGAGGGGCCCTGATGAGGTCAGCAAATTATGTTGGGCAGAGTGAAGGTGCGTACCTGCACGCGGGCATTGTGTCGCCATGCATTAGAGGGCTATAAAGTAGCGTGGTTCAGGCAGATTCAGGATACACACGGACAATAAGAGCTTCTGATTATTGGTGACCGGCGGGTGCGGTTGTGGGTGCGACGTATGTGGCCCTCTGTCCTGCTTGGTGTGACACCTGACACGGCTGGGATACATGAGCCCTCACGGCAGCTGGGAGCAGCTTGGGGTATCAAATTTTGTCCCTTGGCGAGCTCGTGCATCAATTGTGTTGCTTGCGTACCGTAAGAAATCTAGTCGTCTGAGAGCGCACAACACACAATGTTGCACCTTATCGAGACCACGACAAGAGCCGGGGTGTTATGCACTTGTGCTTCGTGAAGCTGGCCGTGCCGTGTGCTGTGACGGTGCAGGTCTGTAACTTCAGCGAACGTCGTCTTCAATGCAGTAGAGTACGCAAAGTGATCTCAAGTTCTCTAATGCCCCGTGGGTTGAATCATTAAGTGGCGATTGTGGCAAGAGGGGTCAGGGTGAAGCATGAGAGTCCAATCACTACACCGAAACCAAAACCGTACAGTAACCAATTGGCAGGGTCCACTCCGTGGCATTCCACGTGTCTAATCCCCTCCCTCAAAGTCAAGCTAACATTCATCAGCAGCAGAACCTGCAAGCTCGAACCCTACAGTCTGGTGGCTGAGTCTGTGCTTATGTACGACAGTGTGAGGGTGCCATGGGATGGCGGTCCATGGCTTGGAAGCGTTCAAGGCAGGGGAGAGTTCGGGGGTAGATAGCCCAGCCACCAGGACTCCTCAGTCTGTGATCAGGGACCCTGACCATGGCGTTGCAAGAGCGTGGCCCACGGAGGGGCCTGAGACGTCCCCAGTCAGAACGGCAAGCTTGATCACCTTGCGACCTCAACCTTGCCAGCCAAGCCACCCCTGGCGAACGTGCCAGCCCTGGACCAGCGATCTGGTAAGGCGCAACCACGTGATACCTCCTATCCGCCGTCATCAAAGCTCACAGGTCAGGAATGATGCTTGCAAGGCCAGCATCCCGGCATGCTGAAGAGCTGGATTACGTATGGACCACGGGACAAGAGAAGACACCAGCATGGGCACCCACACCTCGCTTCCCAAACAATCAGAACCCGTAGCTACCACGCCATGGACTGCTTAGCCGCGCAAGTTATGTTCATGAGCACGAACGCAGAGACAGATGCCGCGTGGAACGAATGAGACCGCGATGCTGTTCCAGGCCCGAATGCAATCACTGCCGTACTCCGATACGAGACCGTGCCGTACGGTTTGACCGTGCACTGCCTAACCCCCAGCTGCTACATCCAGCATGCAATGAGTGACCAACACTGTGTCGCACATGCCACCATCCCCATATATGCTACTTGACCCTCATACAACATAAGCATCCTGCCTAGGCAGTTTCGACCAGGTGGCTGTTGTAATCCAAGCCCAAGTCACCACTGCCAGCTGCACAGGCCGAAGCCCACAGCCGATGCACATGGGTATGCTGGAGGCACGGTTGCGCCTGGCGCCGTGCCTGGACAGTAAGGTTTGCATTCGACCCCAACCCTCACGCTTGTCATCATCAAAGCATACATATTGACAAATGCCCCACCGAAAAGAACCCCCACGACCACGTTAGCGGTACAATTGTAGGAAGGTTGCGTGCTGAGAGCTCCTTGTTACCCACACGGCATACTACCCTGTACGCTTAGCCATTCGGATCACACAGCACGACTAGAGGTGGGAGGAAGAGTCACACTGCTACCTACCGTGACAAGCTTTGGCACACAGCACCTGTTTAGAACGGCGATTGGGTGGTGCGGCACTGCGTCATGCCTCTCTGACACACTACGTGATGTAAACAACACTGCTTCCCCTGACGTACCCTGTTGCTGGTATGCAGAAACCCCATCCTCACTTGCGAAAAGCAACACTCAGACAAAGGCAGAGGCAATACCCGTGGGCAAGACCTCCGCCCGCTTTCAACCTGCCTCATTGGCGTATGCATGTGCATAGCGGCCCCTGCGGTGTTCACAGCCCGTTGAGCCCAGACCATGCAGGCCATCCGCACCACCCACACCACCACAACCATCCATTCCGCAGCCAACAGGCCTGCCACGCACCTGCCCTCTTCTTTCACATGCACACGCTCACTGCACCCCACGGCAACAGCGACCCTACCCATACAGTTTGCTCCAGCTGTCCGGCGGCGGCGCTATGAGCCCCTGCTGGCCCCACGCTATGAGTCGCCGCACGTGCGGGCGGTAGAACTCCACCAGGTGCGCCACCGCCTGCCCCAGTGCCCCCTCCTCGGGCAGGGGCTTGATCTCGGCCTTGGCCTTGCCGCACCGCCAGTGCTGCAGGGAGGGGAACGGGCAGGACGGGCAGGACGGCACGTGTGTGTGCGTGTGTCGTACGGTGTTACACTGATACGCCGCTCCGCAGAGCCGGCTCACAGCACGGAGGCCCTGTAAGGGTCCTCAAGGCAAGCGAGCGGCCCCCAAAACAAGGGCACGCCCCCTAGGCACACACCCCTCGCAAGGGAGAAGAGCCAACCGAAGGA
>QAXN01000743.1:0-14792 GCA_004335795.1 Chlamydomonas sp. 3222
CCTCCGTCTGCTGTTCACGATTATAGACGGCATGCCACCGTGTATAGTCACCCCACCTCCGTCAATCACATCCCACTATGTACAGCGTGCCAATCCCATAGCATACCTCCTGGACGCGGACACTTAAAAAGGCCGAGCCTTCTTGCTGTTGAATCCTGGTCGGGAGGGGGCATGATTGGCAAGTGCGGTAGTACTTGTCACCACTGGCTGTTTGTCTGCGGTAGCTCCGATGCTGCTCTGTGCCCCCCTCCGCCACAGCGACGCTCGGAGGCGCTGGTAGCCCTGGGGGCCTTCGCTGCGGCCGCCGCCGCCCTCCAGCGCTGCGTGGAGCTCGTTGAGGCAGCGGAGGCGGAGCTGCAGCTGGCCCCTGGCGGCGCCGCTGCGCCATGCACAGCCCCCAGCTCTGGCAGAGACGATGCTGCTGCCTCTGCGGCGTCGCGGCTCAGTGCGCTGCGCGCCCGCATAGCGGATCTGCGCAAGCTGTCCCATCATGCCTCGGGCGCGGACGCAGGCGCGGGGCTCAGCGCCGCCGGGCGCCTGGCGGCGGCGCTGGCCACTGGGAGCGCCGCTGTCGCCGCCGCAGCGGGCCCTGTTGTGGACTATTACGCAGTGCTGCGCCTGCCGGGGCCCGAGGCGGATGCAGCAGATGTACGGAAGGCGTACCGGCGGCTGGCCCTGCAGTACCATCCCGACAAGGCGGCGGCGGCGGGAGGGGAAGCAGCGGCGATGGCGGCTGAACAGGGGAGTGCAGCTGATGCTGGCAGCGGGGGTACAGCTGCGGCGCGGGCGGCGGCGGCCGCAGCGGCGGTGGTTTTCCCGCTGGTGGCGGAGGCGTACGGGGTGCTGTCGAATCCGTCTTCCAGGCGGCTGTACGACATACGGCGGGCGCGGGGGCTGGGGTCTCGGGGCCGGGGTGTGGGCCCGGGGTCGGCGCCGGGGGTGGGCCGGCCCCCGCTCAGCTGATATATGCAACGAGCTCCAGGGCAGGTGTTGTCATACACGGTGTAGCGCTGTAGCCCAAAAGTGCGCTGCGATGGCCCAGGATGGCCCACCTTGCAGGTGGCACTTGCTAACGCGCTTGACGATGGCGGTTGTTGAACAGGATGAAGAGGGGCAGGTAATGCCATCGGTTCACTTGGGTGAAAGCAGGCTGGAAGGCTTACCTGGCTGGTATTGTGTGCGCTGTGCAGGGCTTACGGTATTACAGTTAGCTTTCTACAGCTTGCACAGCTGCAACGTTGTCAACTTTCGACATGAACATAATGCGGTTATGGGACATCCGTTAGCCCTTGTTCCCTGGTACTGAGATCACTGTGCATTGGTTCAAAACGACTTATCTGCTCGTCGTACAGCTCGTATGGCATTCATATCGCCTCTCAATCTGTGTGTTTACGCGTGATGATGCGTTTGGATCCGTCATGGCGTCAGGAAGTGAACGTCGGCATCCTACGTAGCACACCTTTCATGTGTCACGTGCGCAGGCATGCGTGTTCCACGGGAGGACCACGCGTGCCCAGCCACACCCATGTTGCTATGAACGAGGCCCAAAAGGAGCCGACAGTGTCATTCCTACGTTGTTTGTGGATCACAGTGGGCAGTGCTCCCCTGTGTGGGCAGTGACCCTATAGGTCCCGGTATGCGGTTTCCACCGCTGTGTGATGTGTCCGGATGCACCCGCCGGGTGCGGGTCGAAGGTTTTGTAGTCGTGGCTCAGCGCACATGATACGGTACGACAGGAGGCAGCTTTTGGTACATGACCACAGGCGCCACAGGCCCAGAACATGTAAGCTTGCGCAGATGTTACAGCAGGGCCCCAATCCTGTGTGCAGTCCTCGCGAGCTCTCGGTGACCTGCTGCAGCCCTTGTCACACCGGCACCCACAGCTCATGGGAAGACGTTCACAACAGCCGGTGATGAGACGGCACCCGAAGTGTCCGCAGCCTTATACCGTAGCATAGATGGAACACACTGATGTAGGCACCCATTCCAAATCACCCCTAACCAGCGAAGTTCTCCACCTGGCGTGCACATACGCCAACCAGCATGTCGAGTATGCCCACAGCAGCCCTGCGCGCAACTCGCGAACGACGCTCCACCACCACACCCCACCAACCGTGAGCCACTGTGAAACCGACGGGTGCACCTGGCTACAAGGTACCTAGATGACCCTCCCACTCCTTCCTTTGCGCCCACTTGCTGCCCCCCCCCCAAAGCTCCCTATCACCGCCTCTCCGAGCCCATGCCCACCTTGGTCTCCCCAATTCCTTCTGCCCCACCCCCGACCTCCTCAAAACCCCCATCCGCTGCCAGCCCCTTCGCCGCCCCCACACCAGCACCCGGCCCCACCGCCGCCGCCCCACTTCCCCCGCACTCCTCCATCGCGTCCCTCAGCCGCCCCAGAACCACCAGCGGCTCATTACTAATGGCGTACGACACGCCGACACGTGCCGCCCGCATGGTGGCCTCCTCCCCGTCCACCACCCACGCCGCCAGGGGAGGTCCCACCGAGGCCAGGTGCTCCAGAAAGGGCTCGCCGTGCTTGATGCTCGGCCCGAACATGTCGTACGACGCTGAGTCGGACAGGCCCACCACGGCGGCGGCGGGCGCAGCCGTGCCGTTGGGCAGGCGCCTGCACGAGCAGCAAGGAGAAGCAGGATAGTGTGGGCACTGCAAGGCCAGTTGTGGGGTCAGGGCATGGTAAGGCCAGGTTGGGGTGGGACGAAGTCCGACCTCAGGGTACACCGGCGGTCCTGCAACGACCTCTCGCCTGCCTCAGGAGCAGCCTAGTCCGACGGCTCATCACACAGCAGCACCAGTCAGCGCTGAAAGCAAGAGCTTCGCGCCTGCCGCCTGCTATCCCGTCGGTGCTTCTAGTCAAACGCCCCCCGGCCCCGCAACTCTCAGGCACCCCCAGCCGGGTCCCTGCTTCGCCCCGTCCCCCAGCCCGCACGGCCCGTGCTCCTGCGTCCTAAGCCCCCGCAACTGTCCATCCAAGAGCCAACTGCCAAGGACGACTCATCACCGAACCCCGAACTCCAGCCCCACTCACTCCTGGTCCGGGAAGCTGAGCACGCGCTGCAGCCCCGCCCCCGCTGTGGTCAGCCACGCGTACACGTCTGCCGTGTCGCGCGGTGCGGCGGCGGACCGCGCGAACCACAGCCCCACGCGCTGCTCGATGCCCAGCTGCCGGGCAGCTTCCGCCAGCTGCTGCGCAGCCTCCACCCCCATGGCCTTCCCCTTGAGCTCCACGAACAGCATTGGCCCGTCACGCGGAGCCCCCTCCTCCCCATCCCCCGCCTCCCCCTCCTCCTCCTTTGCTGCCCCACCGTCCCGCTGCTGCTGCACCTGCTGCTGCTGCTGCCGCAGCGCCCGCCTTCCGGAAGGCGCCGCACCCTGCCCACCCGCCTCCTTCCCGCCCTCCCCTGCTGCCTCAGCCGCCTCCTTCTTCTCCTGCTGCTCCTCCCGCTCCTGCTGCCTCCCGGCGTGCTCCTGCACCACCCCTGCGAAGGCCCTCAGTGCGTCCTCCAGCAGCGGGTGCTGCTTCTCCAGCCCCGCTGCCTGGTACTCGGCCCAAGGCACGGACTCGGGCTGCGCGGGGCGGCCAGCTGCCTGCAGCTCCTCCGCCACGTGCGGGGGGTAGCCCACCACCAGCTTGCCGTCAGAGGACGTGACCACGTCGATGTCGTAGCACGTGACTGGCGGGGTGAGGGGTGGGGGCGTGGGTGTGGGGTGGCAGCAGCTTCCGGCAACATGGTAGAACTACGAGCGGGGTGTGGGGGTGGTGTACCGCGAGAAGCGCGAGCACACAGCGTGGGTGGGTGTGGCGTGGTGGGGGCGGAGTGGATGTGATCAGCGTGATCAGGAGAGCCTGCAGCATGCTACACTAGGGTGCTGCCTCTAACGGCACCGAGCTGTCAGCGGGAAGGTGCAGCGCGACCCCTTGCCATGGGGCCCGTGCTGCGGTGGCAGGCTCCCACAGCAACGCTCACCTCCTTTCGACGCCAGTAGCCGGAAGTGTTCTATTAGGGGCCGGTCTTCGCCCGGTACAGTGGGGCCCAGAGAGGCCCGGTGGCTGCACACCTGTGTCGTGGGCGGACAAGGTTTGTCGGGTTTGGTGGCCAGCTAAGCCCGCTCTGAGCAGCTGCGCTGGATTGACTGGCAAAGTCCGTGCCCTTCACCCTTACCTGTAGCTCCCTTAAGTTTTCGCACAGTTCAGGTGATTGCCCGCTTTCGCTCGCTTCTGAGTTCGCGTCCCGTGGCAATTGAACTCGGTGAAGCGTGCCTCGCTGAGGATCGCTTCTCGGGGAGCCGCTATTGTAGTAGAGAAGCATCACTAAGCAGAATACTAGGACGCATGTGACCGCAACCTGCTGTCCTCGTTGGACCCGCTGTCCTGCGAGGTCGCTCCTGTGTCGGTGCCCCACGATGACCTGCTGCCATTTCGTCACCTGGCGGACTATGTTTGAGTACTGATTGGCTATGCTGTTTGAACTTGTCATGTCCCCTTGAGTCAGCAGCAAACGTTGCCTCTACGGCCCGTCGCTTCGGCTTCGCCGGGCTTTCTGGATATTCAAAGACGGTGAAGACTGCATCGCCCGTTCTCAGTCACTCAGCTGTTGCGCTATATGCTCTCGTTGTGGTGTGACACATCTGGGGCCGCAAGGAGAGCGCGCACGATCATCCGTGCTGTGTCCGACCGTACTGTCCGACAGTCCACACCAAAATCACTCATGTGGCGTGGCCGCACATACGGTCATTGGCAGGCTGCCGTTGCCTTGATCGTGAAACCAAGACACTGGTAAACATAGAGTGCAAGCGTGTCGATGCTGCCTTACAGTAACGCCTCGCGCACGTGGCAGCCCTTCCAAAGCAGGCCGCGACAGGGGTGACCTTTGCACACGCCGGTCACACACCTAGCCCTTGGCATCTCACACAACAAGGGCATTTACACAACCCCTCCTGCCATCGCAACAGCTAGGTGCGAGAGACAGCCGGCTCACTATGTTATACAGTCTCTTGGCACCTAAGTACTTTCTTTCCATCGTGGGCACAGACCAACGTCAACCTTCCACCGAAGGCGCAAATCTGCAGCGAACCCACACGAACGCGCACGCAATTTAACTCCTGCCGCACACCCATCAAGCACTTACCCCAACGTACCGGTATGTTAAGAGTGCTTCCCATCTGGCCCGTCTGCCGAAAAAAGCCGCAGGGCCCTGAAGCAGCACGGAGGCAGCCCACCTGCCACCGCAACGGCTCAACTTCGTCACACTGCCGCTGTGTGCGCCTGCCAGAAATCCAGCTGCAACCGTGACAGTACGGCACAAGGCCTCAAGCTCACACGCCGCCTATGGGCTTCGCCGGGCGGCCGTCGGCCCTCACCTCCTGCGGTTGTCAGTGGCCAAAACCCATCCGGTGCGGCTCCTGCCGCATCAGTAGCGCCGCCGGTCCTGCACGTCGCAAGAACGGTTTGGGCAACGCCCCGCGTCCAGGCATGTTAAGGCTGTACAAAGCGAGGCATGGAAGCGAAAATACCGCTTGAATCCCGTAGAGCACCAGCAGGACACCTCTACCGGCGTGCCCATGGAAGCCTCACACCTGGCGTCTTCGCCTTACCGCTATCGGAGGCGCTGCTACACCAGGAAGCCTGCGAGCAGTTTGCCAGTCGCTGCAGCGCCCCGTTACGCGGACGCCGCGGCACCCCCACCCGGCCCCACCACTCACTCGCATGCTCCTCCAAAGGCCACCTCCGCAATCGCTGCCTGCCGCCACAACACTCACCTCGTATCCGCCGTAGCCGTCGCGAGATCGTCCGTAATTGTCGTACCCCCTGCTGTCGTAACCCCGGTCGTACCCGCGGTCGTACCCTCGCTCGTACCCCCGCTCGTCATATCCACGGCTCCGGTCGTACTCCCTCCCGCGGTCGTAGTCGCGCCCCCGGTCGTACCCGCGGTCGTAGTCCCTCCCACGGTCGTACTCCCGGCTCCTGTCGTACCCCCGCTCCTGCTCGTACCCCCGGCCCCTGTCGTACTCGCGGCGCGGCGAGCGCTCCCGTTCCCTGTCCCGCTCCGCGTAGCCCCCGGAGGACGGCCCGGCGCTGCGTTCGCGCGAGTGGTGCGAGGGGGGTGCTCCCGCGAAGGCTTCAGGGTCCACGGACCGCGAGCGGCCACGCCCTCCGCCCTCCCATTTGGCCACCAGCTCCGCATGCTTCTCGCGGATGGCCTTCCAGCCCAGGTACTGCTTGCCCGTCAAGTGCTCCTGAGCGACACATGCATGGCACAGGGTTGTGGTTGTAATAGTGCAGGGAAGGGGCTTGATGAGGGTGGTTGTCTGTTGGCAGTGGGCGTACAGGCGTGCGACGAAGTTGAGCTTCGGTACAGGACGGGTGCCAAGCGTTCAAGGACGAAGCATCTCGTGCCGCGTTGCCGGTAAGGCACAGCAACAGATCGGCGCGCAGCCTGCCCCACGCTGCCGCCTCTCGGCCCTTCCCCAGGACCTCAAACCCCACCCCACCACATTCGGCAACCAAGCCAAAGGAGACGCCCGTGCGCTGGAACCCACGCCCCAGCCGGCCCCACGCCTTCCCTCCCACCTGTCTCCTGGCCTCGTTGTCCGTGCTGTTCATGAAGATGCCACAGATCTCGCACACCTCCATTGTGCGCTCGGGCGCCGTGAGCGCCTTGTGCAGGCGGTCGTGTTGCGACTGCACCTCCTGCGCCTGCTGCGCCAGTGCCATGGACACGTCCACGTCACCCGCCTCGCCCGCCTCCTGACTCTGCCGGAGAAGGTCTGGGGAAGTGTGGCAAGGGCGAGGAAGGAGAATACGGTTTAGGCAGTGCGCATGGCTTGCTGTCCGAGGGCTTCGGTACAACTAGTGGGTTCATGACATGTGTGCATAGGTGTGGTTGGTACAATATTACAATCCTGCTTGGACACAAGACGAGGAACGAGGCTATTCAAGACATGCCTGAGGACAGCGAGAGCCAAACACCACAACTCGATGGCCCTCGACGGCTCCTGCAGCAGCAGCACACAGGCAGACACGCACGCACGTTGGCCGCACCTTTAGCCTTGGCCTGCATGTCCGCCAGGCGCGCTGCGTCGTCCGGTTTGAGGGGCCGGGCACTGCTCTCCGCGGCTGCGCGGTCCTTGGCTTTCGCAATTTTGCGGTCCATCTCCCGGATGAGTTCGTCCAGGACCTTTATCAATTTGCGCTCGTACCTACAAGGGAGATCTTTGCTGTAACATGGGGTGGTGGCAAGGACGCGCGGTGTGCGCGGAAGGGCCAAGCACAACGGGTCGTGTACAGCCAGGGTAGAGCGGGCGGCCGGTGGGGGCGTGCAAACACACGACGGGTAACGGCTGGAAACGAGGCTTGTAGTGATGCTGCCTCGCCCGCATGCCCCACCCGCATGCCCCACCTTTCGTGGTCTCGTGGATCCTGCTTGTCATACTCCGCTTTTATGTTTGGCCACTCTATATGGTCTTCATGGAGCTCGTATTGACATGGGCCTGCAAACCAGCAAAGGCACACCCACAGATGGTAACTTCCAAATGAAGGTGTGTGCCTATACAGCAGCTGCTTCACTTCTTGCTGCGCGGAGAAGGGATGAAGGCGATGGAGTTTTGATGCGCGCGCTGTGGTCACCGTGACCCACCAAGATCGCTTCTTGTGTTACGGAATAGTCCATTTGGACACAATCCAGCTAGCGCGTACTTGCACACGGAAGGGTCGTCCCAGTAAATCCTCCTGTTACTGCGCTGGTTCAGCGGCACGTTGCGCTCCTTGCCCATGAGCTCGTCGAGCATTGCTCGCATTGCGTCGACCATGGTGACCGCGTTGTGCAGCCCACCGGCTGCTGTAAAAAAAGACGAGTGTGCAACGAGTGGGATGAGAGAAGAGCGGGTGACAGGACCTGATTGGCTTGGCTACAAGGTATTACAACTACTCTGAACTTATAAGTTAATGCTCTAAGTTGTACCACGAGGCGGAGATAGAGTTGGCAGCTGGAAGCTTCGGCGCGCGCCGGCATGGGCATGGACTCGCCCCCCCGGCAACTGGGGGTGGCATGCGACGGTCCATGCTGCGGCCCTACGCAGGAAGGAGGACGTGTCCACGTCACTTCCCCCGTGGGTGACCTATTGGCGGCAGGAACCATACGCAAGGCACACTATGACGTGGTGCGGGCGTGCGGTGTAACACTAGGGACTAGGCCAAGCCAGGGGTTTCCCACGCGCCCACGGGGTTCCCCCCATCCGGTGCGCTCCTCTGGGTTCCCCCCATCCGGTGCGCTCCTCTGGGCGCCCGGGGTCTTCACGAGCTTACAAGCATCACGTGAGCTCTCCATGAACTGGCGGTGCAGGTTTCCAGGTGCATCCCCTGCTATCCTCGTACCCAGGCCCATAGTCCCTGTGCGTAGGGCTTCGTGGTATGCCGACTAGGCCTGGGCAGTAGCCGGCTCATTTGCTTTGGGAGGGCTGTCCCGTTGCCCTCTCGGGGTGGTGGGTGTGGTACGACACCCCGACCGGAAGGGGTTCCCTGTGTAAAACCTAACCTGGTCCTATGCCCACTCATCGCCTGCGGTGTACACAAGGCCAAAACGGGTACGGCGACAGCACCAGCAAGCGCGGGCGGTGGGTCCATCCGAACCATGCGTGTTCCTCTGCACACTGTAACACACGGCACGATGTGCCGTGCGACGGCTGCTGCCCTACCGTGTACAACGATGGCTTGCCAGTACTGCAGTCGTGCTGCTTTGACTTTGGGCTGTTAACCGGGGTCCACAGCGGGCTGTGGTGGTGACTGCTGAGGAACATCAGGCTGGGCTGCCCTCATGAGCTCTTGGCAAGGGGGCTCGCCTGCCTGTGGCAGCACCCAGGTTGGTAGTGCTGGCTGCGGGGCCAGTGGGCGCAGTGGCCCGGTGCTACTGATGGGAGGAGGGCATACTATCGAAGGGTTGCACCAGTGCCCACGCCCCACAGCCTGCGTAAAACTGTTGATTGGCACACGGCAGCGACATGGGTGCTAGCTCACGCGCACCAACTGTGAAAAGCGCGGGAGGATTGATGAAATCGAGCTTTCAAGGCTTACAGCACAGAGTGGTTGGCTTCAAGGAGCGCATACGGTACCGCAAAAAGCAGCTACCTGCGTTGAAGCACAACACCGCTCCTCATGCAGTATGCTCATGAAATATGGCATAGCAGCCTTACGCGGGGTCGCCGTGACATTGGCACACGGCGCTGGAAGGACCTCATTCATCCCTCCCAGTGTGTAAATCACTATCAGAATCCAGCTGCTCTCTTCCAACACGTCAGCGCCATGGCGCGCGGCTGCAAAGCGCAGCCGCCACAAAGAACAGGGGTGCACAATGCTGTGCAAGCCCCCAAGCCTCGCATATCTCAACCCTCACAATTTTACCCAAAGCCTCGCAGATGCACCATGCGCTCAGATCATTCCTCGCTCACTAGCACATGTTGCCTATGTATCCTGTTCCAAGCATGTGTACTCAATACACCAGGAATGAGATTTCGAGCAGCCAAGCAATAAAGTGACATGATGCAGTACAGCAAGGCAAGATCGCGCGTGTGCTTGAGCTACGCCAAACGCCACAGCAGCAAGCGCACAAGGAGATACGGGCTCGACAAGAGGCATGCCACCGGGATCGTGCTTGAGCACGGCGTGACCGTCAGAGGACACGAAAGACATACGAACCCTAGTGTCAGAGAGCCTACGCAGTACCGGACGCAGTACCTAACCACAAGGCAGCCAAATCCAAAGCGGCGGGCCAAGATACAGCCCTATGCAGCCTTGTGTGAGATCAACATTAACAACAACTATCATCATGCATATTTGAGAGCATCCTGCACCAACCAGCAATATAAAGGACAGCAGCTAGTGCAGGGTCCCTTGCCACAGGGACACACCGGGCCGAGCCACGGAAGCAACCCTTGCCCATCACGACAGCAGCTAGTGCAGGGTCCCTTGCCAATCACGACCCAACTACGGTAGTCAGGAATTACCGCCAGCGATTACCAATACTTGCAAGACGCGCTTAGGCTACTGCCTCATGATCCATGTGCACGGACCAGCTGGCCACGCATGCTGTGGCCATCTCAACCATGCTCAACGACAGTGTGCATCCATTTGCGCAGCCGGCCAGTGCTGGCCCCGTCTGCGGTCCAAAGCAAGTCTTACCACCGCGCCGATGAGAGCCGGCGTGCCGAAGCCTTGTCGTGATGCCATATACCGGTATTCAGCTCACCAACATCACCAGTCATCGATATCATTACTGTTCCGTCCCGTCCTACAACGTAACCAGTCTGCGTATTACGGTCCGCACGTGCCAAACCCCTTCGTTAGGCCGGCGCAGCCATGTGCACCCACTCTGTGTCGAGAGCAGGTGCAGAGCTCAAGATGTGTTTTTGCCACCTTTCCACGAGGCCCCTGCATCCACCTCGGCCCAGGTGCGTCAGGCCGGGCGTCAGGCCCCACCCCCAGTTGCCTCACCGGGCGCCCCACATGCCCCACCACACCTCCCGCTGGCTGTACATGTGCGACAGGTACGGGTAGGCGCAGTTGTAGGCCGTGAACACGAAGATGTGCATCAGGTTGTGCGAGAAGCCCTGCACAGAGGGGAACCAGGGCAGGCACAAGATGGTCAGGCAACCGCCAACCAGAACAGTGAGCAGCATGTGTCCAATTGCCACAAGCTGCATGCAGGCTGACGAGCCAGGCCCTGATAGGGTTGCACCACCTGTTCTTCTCTCCTGCCCTCTGTGTTTCAGCCGTCTTCCCCAGTCCCCGCTCACCCCCAGGTCGAACATGCCGGGGAAGTGGCGCTGCGGCCAGTGCGTGGCGTACACCAGCGCCCCCAGCAGGTGGCAGCCCAGCACCACCAGCGCGATGCCCAGCTCGGGCCACACGGTGCCCTGCGACGTCAGCGCACCAGCGGATAGGGAGCAGGCCGGGTCAGGCTGTGTACAGCAGGCGCTACAACACGGAATTTCGATATGTGACATCAGGCCACCGCCTCAGGGAAAGCCGCTTCGTGTGGGACATGCCAACTAGAACACTGCCACACCTGTGCCCGCATGCAGCCCTCCCACACGCCTGCTCCTCACCGTCATGGCGAAGGACGCCAGGCCGCGGAAGGTGACGGGAATGTAGTAGCCCATGCAGGTGAGGCCGATCATGCCCACGATCTTCTTGCGGTCGAGGGGCTGCTTGGGCTGCAGCCGCAGCACGTTGCGGATGCCCTGCACCGCCGCCAGCGACACCAGCGCTGTCCAGGCCAGCGAGGCCCAGAAGCCGAACGTGAAGTACGACAGCGCGTACGTGGCGCACGTGTTCAGGACGAGGATGAAGGACAGGTCCAGCTTTCGCCACGTGTTGGCAACGCGGGGGGAGATGCACATGAAGGTGTGGTAGGCGGCGGAGAGGGGGCCGTGGAGGGCCTGGCCTAGGTAGGCGATGAGGAAGGGGGAGAAGTCCAGCCAGGAGCAGCGCAGGCGGGAGACGGTGTCCAGGAAGAGGACGTTGCCGGCGATGACGGACAGGATGACGGTCCTGGGGCGTAAGTAAGTGGGCGTAGATTGGGGAAAGGTAAGTGGGCGTCTATTGGGGAAAGGTGATTTGGTGAGAGAGGTGAGGCTTTGCGGTGCCAGGGTATGCGAGGCTGGCTTGGCAGGGCAGGAGATGGAGAGGGGCCGTTGCTTACCATGCGTTGAAGGTCTCGTTGTGGAGCGCAAAGAGGCTGCCCAAGCACGAGATGTAGTTGCCGCCTTTGCGATAGCCGTAGTTCAGGTGCCTGCGGGAGCGGCGCGGAGGGGCAGGGCCGCTTCACTGACGTGTTCCAGGAAAGGAACCTGGGAACCTGGAGCCCGGGCAATGGTCAATCTAGGATCGGCCAGTGGCTGCCCGAGTTGGCCAATTTTATGGCCTTTGTACACGGAGAATGCTGATGTGCGCTATGGAGATAGCGGAAACGCGCAGGCGCAAGGGCCTTCGCCCGCCAAATAGTAACATCCCTGGTCATACTAGTGGGTACGACTACAATGTTGCACCAAATGGCAAGCAAAATACCCGCAAACCAGCGAGGGTGTTTTACTCTGAAGCAAAACGCCCGGACTTGGCACGAACACCGCCGCGAGCGAGAGTAACCATTAGCACATGCAACCGGGCGCTGGCATACAACCACTGTGAAAAGCATACGTGCATACGATGCAAGACCCTGTCATACCGCCGGCCCCTTCGCTTGCCCCAATTCCGCTTCAGTCGCCCACGACTCACGGAAAGCGCTGCCATGGCTCCACTTGGTCCGCTGTAAGTCCAATTTGTAGCTCTTGTTCTGCTTTGAAGGCGCCGCTGGCGACTTTTTCATCATCTGGCCTCTGTGGTCTGTGCCCATGGTTACGGGCAAGTTCTTTAGTTCTGCTGTGGTAGCTTGAGCCTGTTGCTCTGCAGTCCGCAACCATAGCCAGGCCAGGCTGCTGCAGGCCGGCCCCCGTCATATTAGGATTGGAAGGTAGACCCCGCGGAATTCAGCTGGAGGGAAAGGCGATATGAGGCTACAAGATTTCCACCACAGGTACAACTTGTTTGGAAAAGGTCACAGTGCAGCGTTTTATCACAGCGAGTGGTACCCGTCCTTGGCAAGAAGTCGAAGTTTGCATGGGCTCGAGAATTCCTTCCATACGACTGGGCCCAATGCGAGGTCCTGGGCCCCTGCGAGACTTCATTCGACAAGCGAAGTGCTCTGCCTCCATCAGGCCCACGCGCCTAAGCAACCTGTACCCACTTTGCTCGTTGTTGTGCTGGGCTATCTGGCTGAATGCCCCGGCTTGCGGGCAGTTAATGCACATGACTCCCACTCCGACTCCAATAAAGTTGAATGTATGCTATTGCATGTTACTGGCTTAGGCGCTGCCTTGTCGTGGGTGGGTAGCGCACTACCCTTGCACAAGTGGGTGCCGCATCACTTGCTTGCGAGCCACTCTTACGCACCGCACCAGTGCAGCCCTGATGCAGCTTTGTACGCGTAGCCCATAGGTCGTGTAAGGTAAAGCTGCTATGGTACAGAGACGGCCCGCTCGACGTACCGGTACACAGGTCTCTGACACATATCGCATGGGTAACACGCTCGCTCCTTGTCATGTGTTGGCGCTCCATCATTGCATGCTCCAAGAGGCGTTGCCTTATGATTGTGGGCACATATGGCCGCTAGTACGGGGATCCGGGCTCCTATACCCTGCCTCTCCACGGACAAGCAGCAAGGCCGCAAACAGTTGCTCCCCGAGCAGCCTTCGTTCTAGGAGTCCGCCCTTTTTTCTTGAATGAAGCTGTGTAGAGCAGAAACCATCTGTGCGCAAGGGTTGGTTGGAATGATGCACAGTCCACTAGTTGCATCTGTCCACCACAGCTATGCACTACAGCCTCACATTGTGAGGTACCTCGCCACTGACACCCCATGACTTCAAGCATCCGGCGGTCAGGGAGCGCACACGCAGGCACGCTTTCACGCCAACCGCACAGCTATATTGCCATCATCGGACAGGACTACAAGCTCTTCTCTAGGCGCCTTTCGCTGCTGCCATTCGTTCTGCCCCCGCTGCCGCGCTGTTGGCGCTGGATGCGCTGCCTTGGCCGGCCCCTGCACGCCAGGGACGCCCACGTGAGCGCCAGCGCCAGCAGAACGAACCCGCCGTAGAACCCGCACAATACGGCAACGTCCAGTACGGCGCGCCCGGGCGTGAGGCCCAGCGCCGACATGTAGGTCTCTCCTGCAACGTCCTCGATAGCAGCGTACCCCGCAACCTGAGGGCCAGCACGGAACACAGTAAATTTACTTGTTCGAAGCAGGGTTGCTTTGCAGGCTATGCATCGCAGCCAGACTGCCTGAGGCTGAAGCGGTGAACCTGCCGCCAGGGTCAAAACCAAATGCACACGCGTGCACCCAGGGCAGCTCGCGTACGGTACCACGTGCGCTGTTCACCCACGCTGCACACGGCCCTCCCTGCAGCCCCTGCTGCAGCACGCCCTGGAGACTTGCAGGGAGCTCAGAGCCCCGCCCCCTGCCCCCGGTCCCCTAAAGGCCCCGACCCCGTGTCCAGTAACCCACATTGAACAGGAAGTGCGTTCCCTTGACCTGGTTGGCGAACAGCCCCTCGAACGCGAAGGACAGCGGGCTGCCGTACCGCAGCCACGCCAGCGCGCGCGGCATGGAGCTGGGGTTGACCAGGTAGCCTCCCACCAGCACCCACAGCAGCAGCACAAGGTTCATCAGCAGCGTCACCTGGCCTGCAGGGGACACAAAGCACAGCACACAAGGGGGGCAATGAAAGAGTCCACAAGCAGGCCGACGACTGCTCTGTCCAATGGCACCTTGCCGCCCTCGGCCCTAGGGGAGCGTATGGCCCGTTTCCCGCATCCCACGTGCACCCACACCAGCCTGCCCCTGCCCCCAGCCACGCACCCACCCTGCGTGGGCGCCACTGCCGCCATGCAGCTGGTCAGCGCGCCTGTGGCTGCCGCGAAGGTGGCCAGCACCAGCAGGAAGGAGGCCACGCGGCCCGACCCGTGGGTCAGTCCCACCAGCGGGTACAGCGCAGCCGTGTACAGCGCGGCGGGCAGCAGGCGCAGCATCAGCGCGTCCAGCACCTGCGGGGTGGGGTCGGGAAGGGAGGTGGCGAGAGGTGTGGATCTGTTGGAGGTGTCCTATGTAGTGCCTGAGGCCCAGGGCCATCGCTTGCAGTCCAGGCCCATATGCCGTGGCAGCGGGAATGGCGGTGGGGTC
>QAXN01000743.1:14910-27852 GCA_004335795.1 Chlamydomonas sp. 3222
CTGCAGTACCAGATGCACGTGAAGGTCGGACGTGGGTGCGTGGGCGGGGGGTGAGTGGGCGGCGGTGTAGTACCGGCAGGGCGACGGCGATGTTGGCTGGCCTCCATTGCTCCGTGTGGTACCGTTACGCTGGTGCGTTGCAGATACAGATGCAGCCGAGGTGCACACGCGCGCCTCACGACCAGCTGACCTGCTGATGCTTCAGGCCGCAGGCATACCGCTCGGCTGTACAGAGGGCAGCTGGGAAGCTGCTCGTGGGATGCACATGTGCGCGTGTGCACGGGGAGGCGCAACCAGGCCCGTCACCGGCACCACCTGCCGGTGTCTCCCACCCCGCGGCCACCCACCAGTCGCGGCAGCAGGTACTCCGCCGCCCCGTAGTAGCCCCCCGCCACCTCCCGCGCCACCAGCGCCCGCTCCCGCACCAGGGCGTCCACCGAGGTGAGCGACGTGAAGCCGAACAGGCACAGCGAGAAGAAGATGGCGCCTGAGGAACACGGGAACACCAGGCCGAGGACGTGAGCGTGCTAAAACACCATTGGGCATATGGCACGCGGTTGGTGCCCCGGGTGGCTGTATGCCGGGGCGATACTATTTGGGACAGCGAGGGTGCGCTGCCCTGTGCGGGCAGGAGTGTGCACTAACAACACCCATTCTGACCACAAGTCACATTTGACGTCTACGGTGCCTTGCAGTGCCTACGGTACGCTTGCGACGCAGCATGCCCCACACAGGACAGGCGCTGCTCTTACGTATTCGGGCAACCTGACACCGCGGCCCCGCCCGCCCACGCGCACACCTAACCCGCCCACCCACCCAAACTCCGGTTCCCCTCCTTCCCGCTCACCCGACGCGTTCTGCATGCCCACCAGCGTCTGCTCCTGGTGCAGGAAGATGACCCCCACCACCACACCCGCCAGCGCCGCCAGCACGCAGTGCAGCAGCAGCAGCCCCGGCGTGCGTACCAGGTCCACCGCCGCGCGCCACAGCAGCAGGCAGCAGCGGCCCCACCAGCACCCCGCGCGCCGCCAGCAGCGGCGCAGCGGCCGTACCACGCCGTAGCGCACGCCGGCGGCGGCCGCGGCGACGGCGCCTCCGCCGCCACGGCGTGAGCGGCCGCACTGCTCGACATCGCCATCGCCGACGTCACCGGCGGCGGAGGCCGTGGTTGCAGTAGTATTAGCCTGGTGCGCGGGCGGTTGCGTGCGTTGGCGGCGGTGGTGGTGGCCGTGGCGGTGATGGCGACGGCGGCGGCGGTCGCTGCTGCGGCTGCTGGTCTCGGCGCCGGATGCGCTGGAGGCATCGCCGTGGACTGTGACGCTGCCGTACGCCTTACTAACGTCACCGATGTCTGGTACGGCAGGATAGTACGACGGTTGGTGCTGTCCGCTGTGTTCGCCGCTGTAGGGCTTCGCAATTACCACCTGGGTTTCTGAGGCTGCTGCGGCGCCGCCGGGTATACCCTCCCCCTCGCTTGTGGCCGCCACTGTTGCTGCTGCTCCTGGTGCCTCTGGTGATGCTGATGCTGATGCTGATGCTGATGCTGCTGCTGCTGCTGCTGCTGCTGCCTGCAGCGTGTCCGCCAGGCGTGTGGCGGCGGGCGGGCAGTTGGCTAGCTCCAACAGGTGCTCGCACAGCGCGCGGCCTGCAGGGGGCAGCGCGGACGTGGGGTGATGGTGCATCGAGTGTGCTAACGAAGCCCAAGGACACCGGCACGTTGCATTCGCGCCGGGGTGCCGCGCCAGATGCCAATCAAGCCGTGCCCAGTGCGAGCGTGCGCTGTACGGCAGAATGTTGTACACATTGCCGTACACCGAGCGACGCACCCGGGGGGCAGGGCAGCCCGGCCGCCGCGCAGTGCCGCTCCGCGGCTGCTGTGGGTCCGAAGAATGCTGTGCGCCCGGCTGCCAGCAGCATGAGGGAGTCCAGGGCGGCCACCAGGTCGGGTGAGGGTTGGTGCAGCGACAGCACCACGATGCGCCCGCGGGAGGCCACCTGCGGAAGTGGGGGCCACGCAAGCAGGTGGAGGAAGCAGGCAGGGGCGGTTGGGTCAGCAAGCTTGACTATGGGTCCTTGCAGGGTAGGCGTGTTGTGAGAAGCACAGGCATCCGGTCACGCTAGGAAGCGGTGGGCGTTCGGCAAGCAGTAGGAAAAAGTAAGCAGGGTAAACGCGTGGCACCCAGTCGGACCCCCTAGCGGGCCACCGCCCCGCATCAGGGACGGATAGAGTGCGTGGAAATGCACCCGGACTTGGCCCCACGCATGCCTCAGCCTGAGCCCGTGCAGCCCTCCCGGCGCCAGCGTACCGCCTTGCAGGTGCGCAGCAGGTTTGCTGCCGCCCAGCTGTCCAGCCCCGATGTGGGCTCGTCCAGCACCAGCAGCAAGGGGGCGGTGACCAGCTCCATGGCGATGGACACGCGGCGCCGCTCACCGCCTGGCGGGGTGGTGGGTGGACGGGTTCGAGTTGCGGGATTAGGGTGTGACCGCAGAGCGGCAAAGGAACGGGACCGGTACCGGAACCGGGTTCGGGTGTGCGGTTGCGGATTGCGGTGTGCTGTGTGCCATATGCACAACGCGCGGTTCAGGGCACCAAGCGGTGGCCAGGGTGGTCGAACGCAAGTGGGCAGCCCGGGGCTTGAAGCATTCTTGTTGTATGCACGAGGCTTATATCTGCGGATAAGGGAGTTTTGTGGAGGCCACACGGCTGCATTCACTCAAACGCATCGTAGCTAAGGGTCACAGTGGCCGCTTCTGTTCCTGTGCAGGTGAGCCCCGTCACCGTGCATCCACGCACCGCTGATGCCCCTGGCCGCCGCGCCCCGCGCTCCCGGCCCCGCCGCGCCGCCCGCGCCCACCAGGCTGCCCGCCACGCGCTGCAGCCCCAGCTCGCATATCACGGCGGACACGCAGGCCTGACGCAGGTGCAGGTGCGCACATGGAGGGGAAGGGCGCAGTTGTAAGGGAGGGTTTGTGGTATGCAAGGTAAGGGTTGCGGTGTGCTGTTTGCGGTTGGGGGCCACACAATATAAGGCAACAGGAGTGCCCTACAATGCTATTCTGAATGGCCCTTGGCCAATGGAAGGATTCAGCCTGCTTATGGGTATAAGGTTGTCACGCACGCCTGCCTTAACCCCCCACCTTGAGGTCCACGCCTCCTGCTGCTCCGCCGGCTCCCCTACTGCCCCTGTGCGCCATCCTCAGTGCCGCCGCGTAGCCCACGCTCTCCGACACGGTGAGCGACGGCAGGAGCGTGTCGGTCTGCGGCACCAGGCCCGTGACGCGGCGCAGGGCGGCGGGGCGGCACGTGCCGCCCAGTGCCACGCGGCCGCTGACGCGCGCGTTGGCGGGCACCTCGGTGTAGCGGCTGCGCGTGTGTTGGGTGAGTGTGGGAGGATGCGGGTGGATGGATGTGTGGTAGTGTGTGGGTGTCACATGTTGCCTGGGTGTGCGGACACAGCAGCGTGTAGTAGACTGCAAGTTGAGGCGGGAGCAGGTAAAGTGTGGTGGCGCTTGGGCTCGGCGGGCGGGGGTAACACAGGTTGGAAACCCTGCAGCCACAGACTGTGATGTGTGCGGTGTGGGTGCCGCTGTGTGGCGTGAATCCCCTGCGCGATGAACGTAAGGAAGCCACCAAAAGCCATGCACGCACCTGGACACCACGCTCAGCAGGGTTGACTTGCCGCAGCCGCTGGGCCCCAGCACGCCCAGCACACTGCCCTGGGCCGCCCAGCCTGAGGCCGGTACATGCGAACGAGCAACAGGGGGACAGGGTGAGCACCGATATCCACACCATTGTACCCGTGCTCGGTGGGATCGACAGCAACGAGGTGAGACAACGGCGTTACAGTATTCCCCTTACAAAAGCGCATATAACCATACATGTAAGTGATTGAATCTTATCTAGGCCAGCATTCCTCGGTCGTGTGCGTCCTGCACTTGGCCGAGTGTGTGCCAACACGAGCAGGCGCAGGCACCTACCGGACACGTCGTTCAGGATGGCGCGGCGTGGGCGCCGCTCTCGGCCCGGCTGCTGCCGACTGCTCGACCCCCACGGTAGCCCCAGGCAGCCCCCACACTTCCACCAGCTGCCTGCTGCCCTCCGGCTACCCTCCGGCTCATCCACTGAACTTGTGTGCCGGGCGGGCTGGGGACTGAACAGGGGGCTGATACCGGTATAGCTGGTGCCTGCTGGTGTTATGGAGTGCGCGTGCGGCAGGGCTAGCTCATCAGCAGCATGTTGAGCTGGTGATGAAGTAAGTGTTGATGCTGCAGGTAAAGGCTCAGGCTGCACCTGGATGAGGGCCGGGGGCACCTCGTCGTGTGGGTGGTGGTGCGGTGGGTGGCGCTGCTGGTGGCGCGCGGACCAGGGCACCGTCACCGTGACGTGGGTAAACTCCAGGCGCAGGTGCTGCTGCTGCCCCATGGACAAGGACGCCAGGTGGTAGCGGTGATGCTGCTGCTCTTGACTCAATGAGGCGTGGCGCAGCGAACGGTGTAGCTCGCGGCGGCTGCGGCCGCCGCTACGCGCGTGCGGTGGCGGGCTGGCGGCCGCCGCAGGCATGGTGATTGAGTGTACGGAGGCTGGTTCCGGCGAGCCCGGGGCGGCCGCGTGGAAGCTCCGCGCCGCCCCCGCCGCCAGAGGGGTCACCAGGGTCAGGCTGCGGCGAGCTCCGCTGCCGTCGCCGCCGGGGACAGCCGCCGCCGCCGCCGCACCGCCGCTGGTGTGCCGCCGCCACACGGCAGCTGCACCACCTCCTGCTGCGTCCCCCACAGCTGCACCAGCAACCCCCTGGCCTCCCGCCTCCAAGTCCCCACCGCCCTCCGGCACCCCACCCTCTCCGCCGTCATCCACCCGGCCCTTGTCCTGCTCACTGCCGCTGGCGCTGCTCCCGCCGTTTCCGCTGCCGCTTGCACTGCCGGTCAGCTGATCGAACCCCACTGGCGGCAGGACTAGGCTGTCGGCAAACGACAGCGCCCTCCGCCCGCCGCTGGCAGCCCCACCACCCCCTCCTGCAGCCCCATTCCCACGCCCCTGAGTCACACTAGCCGCGTTACCACGCTCCGTACCAAGCGCAGGACCAGAGCCACCTTCCTCAGTATCGGTGGCCAATAGGGCTGCCGTAGACCCCTGGCTGGCGGCAGGCGGTACTACGGCTGACGGCGCCGCCGCCGACAGGGACGGCGCAGGCTGTGGCGGCGGCGGCGGATACGGCATCACTGGCGCTGTAGTCATCCCATGGAACCTGGCGACGCAGCTCTGAGCCATAGCTGTTGCGGCAGCGAACACAGTGGCAGGGGCGGGGGCCGGCGGCAGGTCCACAGCACCCGCGGGCGCAGGAGGGACAGGGCTTGCCCCAGACCCGTGGCCAGCAGCAATCCCGGCGGGTGTTCCATGAGCTGCCTGCTGCGTGCCCGGGAACTCCGCAGATTTCTCGCCGCTCCCAGGAGCCCACACCTGCGTCTCCCCGCCGGTACTGCCGCTGTCGTACAATGCCCCTGCGTCCCCCTGCGTCCCCGATGCCTGATGGCCGTACCGCTCAGCCGGCTGCGCCTTGCCGTACGGTGTGCCGTACACGCCGCCCTCCATAACTGTACTGCCGTTGCCGCTGGTGTCGTACGGATCCAGGCGGTACGGCGACCACACGGCTGCGTAGTGGCGGCGCTGCAGCAGCAGGCCCAGGCCCATGGCGGCGGCCAGGGCTGCCACAGCGATCCAGGGGACGCCTGATGGCCGTGATGAGGGAAGGGCACAGCAGGGAAAGGGCAGAGGGTTACGTAGGATCAGGGTGGTCGGCGGTGACGGTCAGCGAAAGGATAAACGGGGGGTAAGGGCACTGAAGTGTTGCACGGGGCCTGGGTGAGGGTCTCTATCAGCTGGTCGTCGGACGTACATGACAGTGCTGGAGTACAAGACAACAAGGCTTCAGTCCCGAGCTGTTGCAGTGCGCGTGCAGTGCGTGAGACACCGGTTCAGGACTCACCGGCCAGCAGCGGCACCCAGTCCTGCACCTTGGCCGGCGCCGTGGCCGCCGGTCCGCCGCCCGCCAGCGACGCCGCCACCGCCGCCACCGACTTGCCCGTACGGCACTCGGTCGGCTTGCATGCCAATGGGATATCGAACGGGATGTTGTCGATGTGCAGCTTGCACTCGCCCTGGCTGCCGCCCGTGCTGCTGCTGCTGCTGCTGCTGCTGCTGCTGTTCCCACTGCCGCCGTTGCTGCCGCCGTCGCCGTCTCCGCAGTCGAAGGTGAACCACGCCCCTGCCCGGCCGACAAGACCGTTAACGCGATCGGAGCAGCCGGGGGTGCCGCCTGTGCCGGAGGGGCAGGAGCAGCGAATGCCGCCGTCGCACCTGCAGCAACAAATTTGAGCACGGTGTATGCGTGATGTTTGTTGTCGGCATTATTGCAAACAGCGCGGGATGAGAACCACAAACAGATGGCGGGCGAGTGCACAGAACGTGTATTTTGGCGTGGAGCAGCCAGGCGTTCCAGGTGTGCAACAGGCCGGGGGTGCACCTCGTGGCCCAGTAGGTTAGGGGTGAGGACAGAAGGTTCATGCATGGCTATTACACGGCTATCCACATACACCGCATGCCCGCACCTACCTGAAGCTGGCGCTGCCCTCCGTGAAGCTGCAGTGCGTGCCCACACACTGCGTGGCGCCGTTCTGCACCGCACTGCCGCCCCGCAGGGAGATCAGGCAGTACGGCGAGGACACAGTCAGGCCGCCGTCGCCGCCGCCGCCGACGCTGCTGCTACCGCCACCTGCGCTGCTACCGTTGGCAGCGGTGCCTTCGAAGCTTGTGATGTTGACGAACTTGGCCACGTTCCAGTAGGTTGGCAGCAGGGGGGCCACGGGCACGGTGCTGCAGTAGGCCTGGGGGCAGGCAAGTGGGGAGGAGGGAGGGCAGGGGCGGGCGAGGGCGGGTGAGGAGGGCGGGGGCAGGGGTGGGGGCGGGTGAGGAGGGGCAGGGCAGGGGCGGTGACGGGTGAGGAGCGGCAGGGCAGGGGCTGGGGCTGGGGCGGGTGAGGAGGGGCGGGACAGGGGTGAGGGCAAGGGCGAGGGTGGGTCAGGGGGCCCGGGTCGGGGGCGAGGGCAGGGGCTGGGGGCTGTGAACGTGGGTCAGTGTGCTGGGTTGGGGAGACACCCAGAAGGAGGCGGTGGATGCCGGTGCAGCGGCTTACGAGGTGCAGCTCCGCCTCAATGGACGCATGAACCGGCCAGAGCCGTGGCACCTAGAGTACACAGTACGACCGGGCAGGGACGCATGACTCAGGGTCACGTGGGCGTGGGGAATGGATGCGGCCGGAGCTGAAAAACAGGGAAATGCCGCCCCGGTTAGGGGTGTCTACGGCTGTCGCTCCATCGATGCTAACTCCCTTCCCACCCCGTTCGCACCTCGATGGAGTGTACGAACATGCTAATGGATCCCGCGGCCTTGCAGCTGTACTGCTTGTACAGGGTGCGGTTGGTGTAGTCCATGGAGGCGGCGCAGGTGGCCCCTGGGTCGGTGGGCAGCAGGGAGGTGCAGGCCATGGCCAGGTCCGTGCAGGCGCTGCAGCCGGGGCCCGTCCAGCCTGAGGGGTGTAGGTGTGGGGGACAAAGTACCAGTTGGTGGGGGGTTACGCGAAAAACGCGGTGGGGGGAGGGGAGTGATAGGAATGGGTAATACGACGATGAATACTGGTACTCCAATAATTTGTGCCTTGTGCGGTGGGCTTGATTGGAGGTTTGGTATTTGGTGCGGGACATGATATGGTTAATGGCTGGGGGCAAGTGTTTTGGCAGGCGAATTGCTGCACTGTGTAGGCGGACACGTGGCGGAGGTCACGAATGTAGGCATGGAAGGGGTTTCGTGTTCTGAAGCTGCCTACGATGCTCAGCAATGCGCGTGTGCTAACTGCTAGGGCGTGTACTACACTGGCATTCCAGCCAGGGTGCGCAGCGGCACACAAACGCTCACCCGGCGTGCAGGTGCACAGACCGCCCCCGCCGTCGCCGCCGCCGCCCCCACCGCCGCCCCCGCCTGCCCCCGATGCTGCGGGGGGCTCATCGCTGAGCAGAAGCGCCTCCGAGGGGCACTGCGCAAGCACGGTGCTAGGGGTCTGGCCGCCGCTGCCGCCAAAGCTGCCGCCGGCGCCGCCCGTCAGGCGCGGCAGACCCCCAGCAGCTGGGGCAGGAGGCGAGCCGGCACCGCTGCCGGGCGGCTGCTGCGGTGGGGGCATCGCGGCTGGTTGGGCAGCGACGATGGTTGCTGCGGACATGATTGCCAGAAGGATGGCAACCGCCGCTGCCGTAGCATGTGTTTGGGTGTGCATTGATCCTGGGCGCCGGGATGGGTCGCGCTGCTGGGGTACCGCTTTCCGCGTGTGTAGGGTGGTAAGGGCGTCTGCGTCCATGTTGTCAAGCGTGTGTGGAGGTGAAGCTGATAGCTGCTCAGGTCGAGGTGGACCTCGCCCTCGAGTCGAGGTATTCAAGGTGCCTTGTACACCGCCTGGGCACTCGCAGGGCATGTTGGTGAAGGAGTTCGGCTTTGCCGACGTGCGAGGACGCCCTTTGCCTCGCCCTCGCTTGCAATCAGAGTGCGAGGTAGCAGTTGTTATAAATTGTCTGCCCAGGTATCCGCTAGCAGTAAAGAAGGACGTTGATTCGGTATGAGGTCTACGAAGCCGTCCGTTTGCGGCGTTCGTAGTCACGGTATGCGGTTCTAGCGCCCCGCTGCAGCCACGGGGAAGGCATCCTCAAGATCGGCACTTCGGCACGAGGAGTCAGCAACTCAGCATCGCCCTTGGCTCGCCTCCCAAAGCGCACTACACGACTAGAAAGCAAACAGGATTAAGGGCAGCACTCCTAGCTTTGTATAGCTCTCAAAAATCGCTGTGGGTCGCTGGTGGGAGTTTGACAGGTAGGTTGAGACCCATGGGTCGGCGCTGACAGGGTCGATGTGAAAGCGGCTCTTCTGACAACTTGGAGTCACTTTCAAAATTGATAGGTTGACGGCTGTCTGTACCGTGATTCGGTACAAGCATGTACAAGGTCCAAAATCGGCTGCCAGGTGCGTGGCAGCTGCTCGCAGGCGGACACGAGGACCCACGAGGACTGACGAACCTGCGGAACCGTTGTCAACGCCGGCGAGAGTGGAACATATTGTGCCCTTTGTGCAGACGGATCATGCCATAAGGATTCCGAAAGCCCGACACAGGAGGTTCCTTCCTTCTGGTCCGGAACTGCTACACATGCCTACATAAACTGCAGTCCGTGCCGAGTTGCAACCCGCGCAGGCTGTTGCGGCGTTTCTACAGATCCGTCTTGATTGACTTACGGAGACCAGCTCTGGAGTTATGGAGGTTTATCATGACTAAGCTGCAATAGAGCCAACAACAAAAGACCACATCAATGCCCGCGCTGGCCCGCACTAGCAATACAATTGCTCCACGAAGCAATATGCGCGATCTGGGGTTTGCACCCGGGTCAGAACTTGACGTACGTATTGCCAAAACACCGCTGAACACCGTTGCGGCAATCATGTTGTATACCAGGGGGGTCCCCGTTTCGTGTGCTACCAATGCTGTCATTCTGGGCCTGTGGCTCTCTGGACGGTGACTCGGACGCTCTCGGACGGTGCACGGATGTGCGGAGCATGTACCGGTACGCGAAAGAGGGCTACGGGGACGTCATGGTCGGTTACAAGGGGGGATTACCGGTAGAGAATGTGTGCCGGCAGCTGGCAATGACGACCAGGCGGCGGACGGACGATGGCAGGAGAGCAGGGGGTGTTAAGTGCGAGGCGGGGGCCCCAGGGGGCCCATGCCCTACGCCTCAGCACGCTGTGCGGCATGCCCTTGGCAGCTGTACGGTGTCTGTGTCGTGTGTAGGCCTTACTACATGTCAGGATCCCCCTGTATCGCTCTTGTACAGGGCGCTCTGGTGCCGCTCTGCTGAACGGAGCAGGCATGTCATGCCGTACAACTCGTGTCCTAGTCAGCACTTCTCAAGGGCAAAGCTGTGCTGTGACCTTGCCCTAACATCCTATCCTTGCTATTCATTGTTATATGTCGCCGTAATTGCAAGAAAAGAATGCTCCTGCACAAGCTCCCTGCCGGGTGAACTCGCGACCTTGGCTACGCTGCACGCTCAACGCTTGTTTTGTCAAATTTCGGACTTAAACTACTCCTAAGTAACATAGGTTAGGCCCAACGGCGAGCGCAGTGGAGGCCTGAAGCTGCCGGAGCAGCGGCTTGCCGGAGAACCCCGATAGAACAATGGCGGAGGCCGTCCCCATGGCCAATCCCCCTACCACGGATGCAGCAGCTGCTGGATACAGCGCATCAGCTCCGGGAGCTCCAGGTTACACGGCTGGAGCGGAATTCTTCCTGAATAATTACCGTCTGGGCAAAACGCTTGGGATAGGCTCGTTCGGCAAGGTGAGGAAGAGAATGTATACCTACCTGATTAGCGTTGTCGCAGAACTGCTTGGGGCTGGTTCAAAGTCCACTGCGGAATGAACAGGGGAAACCGTTAGGCTTCACGCTGTCTAGCAGCGCTGCACTTCATCGCGAAAACACGACGCACAACAAGGGCTGTATATGGACCGCATGGCCATGGAGCTTCCCTGTCCGAAACGCTTGGGCAACTGGGCTGGCCCAGCTGGGGCGCAACTTCCATGCAGGGGCACGCGGGACGCTCGTCCGAGCCATACGTTGCCACGGGGGACTTGTGGGTTAAGATTGCTGGCAACAACCACAGCTGCCTGGCGTTGCAATTGGGCCCGCACCTGACACCCGGGGCAGTGGGAGGCAACGAGGGTGGTGGAAGGAGGCATTCAGGGTGGTGGAGGGGGGAACGGCAGGGAGGGCCAGGGTGAAGCCCTGTAGGCTTAAGGCACCACCAATCCTTTGAAGATGACGAACGGCCACTTACGCACAAACGGTGCGGGATCGCAGAAAGGCACGGGGGCCGAAAGAGAGTACAGGATGCACTACAGCCCTCGCTGAATGCTGTTACAGCACCATCCAGGGTGCAACACATTGCATGGCGCCCGGACTTTCGCGCCAGGGGCCCCGCTTCATGGCATTGCATCATGCTTGCACTGGGTCGGGTACGGACCTTGGGACTAGTGTGTGCCGTGTGGCATACGCCTTTATCGGCGGTGCTGTGCTGTGTGGGTGCGGTGTAGTGTGGGCAGGCGTGCCAGGCTGGCGCGTGTGCTGTCGCGCGTTCTGGGGCTGCGCTGTTTGGGATACCGGCTGGGGCCCGGCTTGCCGAGGCACCTGCCCTCGCGCTAGGTGCTGAGCGCACCCACATGTTTCACCCAGCGAGGACACGCATGCGACAACGCCGTGTTGGGCCGGGCACAAGATGCATCACCCATGGAACCACGTCACACGGGGCAACGGCTTAGGGCACCTGGCAGGCCACTGCAGCCCACTCCACCTTACCCTTACTGCGTTGTCGAATCGTGCCTCTCCATCCTCCCTCCTCTACCTGCGCGTGCCCCTCTCCCCTCCTCATTCGCCGGACCCTCGCCCTCGGCCGCTCGCCCATGGACCCCCAGGTCAAGGTGGCTGAGCACGTGCTCACGGGGCATAAGGTGGCGATTAAGATCCTCAACAGGCGGAAGATCCAGCAGATGGAGATGGACGAGAAGGGTGAGCGCCAAGCGACGCGGGGGTGGGGTGTGTGGGGGGGTGGGGGAGTCGGGGGGGTGGGGGGAGGATCGGACGCAGCCGTGGGCCTGGGTCGCGGGGCGCGTCGCCCACGGGCTGTGTGCCTTGCCTGAACGGGGCAGCGCGGTAGACATGGGTTCTGGGCCGGGATGTGGATGCGGGCTGGACGGGGCTGGTGGGGGCGCTCTTCTGGAGCAGCGCAGGCTACAGGGTGGTGCGCTAGGCAGTAGGTACGCGTCTGCGGGATGGAGCGCGTGGCGGGACGGTACGCGTATAGCGCGAGGAAAGCGTGGCGTGGCGGGAGGGTGTATAAGGGAGGGGGCCGCGGCGTGACGCCTAGATTTGGGCAAGCAACAGCTCGGCCATGGGCTTGCCCCGTGCGTGGTGCCAAGTGGACGGTGTGGTCGTCCACCTTCGTGTCTCGCTGCCCACACGAGAGGGAACAGCTTTACTCGGCGGGGCAGTTGGAGGTTGAAGGCTGTGTCATGCCACACGATACAGAGCTGGGTGGTACCAGACCCGCAAGGGGACCGGGAGCAGCACATCACAAAGGCGCATGCAGCCCACGGGTCGGCGTCGCACCCAATCCCTCACCGGCCGCCACCCCCGCCCTGGCCTCCCCACCTGTCCGTGTCCGTGCCACCCGCCGCGCACCGCCCCCGCAGTGCGGCGCGAGATCAAGATCCTGCGCCTGTTCATGCACCCGCACATCATCCGCCTGTACGAGGTCATAGAGACGCCGTCCGACATCTACGTGGTCATGGAGTATGTCAAGGTACGCAATCGTTTCTTCGATCAGAACGGTTAAGAGGGATGCGTGCGGAGTGCAGGGCACGGCGCCCGCCTGTCTGCACCCCCCTCCTGGCCCTCCTGGCCACCCTGCCCTAAATGTCACACCCTGCACGCCTCCCATGCGAGGGCCCCCACCATGGCTTTCCCCTCCCCTTTCCCTCCCCTGACTTGCCGTCCTACCCCACACCCCCTCGGCCACCAGACTGGCGAGCTGTTCGACTACATCGTGGAGAAGGGGCGGCTGGTGGAGGACGAGGCGCGGCACTTCTTCCAGCAGATCATCAGCGGTGTGGAGTGAGTCGGGGGGGGGGGCGGGGGGACAATGTACCGGGCACGCGAAGGGGGGGGGAACCATGTACCGGTCACGCGAAGGGGGGGGGGGGGAACCATTACCGGCCCCGGGGGGGGGGGGGCCCCCCCCCCCCCCTCCCAAGCCCACCCCCCCCCCCCCTCAGCTGGCGCCTCCCAAGCCCAAGCCGCC
>QAXN01000744.1:11582-27819 GCA_004335795.1 Chlamydomonas sp. 3222
GCTGGGGCGAGGGGGGGGGGGGGGGGGGGGGTGCGAGGCAGGGTGGGCGGCCCCCAAGCGGAACAACCAGTAGACATGAGATTAGCAGTAATTGCGCTGTGTTACACATCCCTGCAACCCACAGTGCGCAACGTCCATGATTAAAGAGTGCTACTGCGCTGTCGCTGCTGGCCCTCGTGCACCCCTTGGCTCAAGCCCCCAACGCGCCGTCAACCCTCTTCCCAAAAGTCTGTAACCGTTCGCATTGAAGGAAACCTGGGTCAAGCCCGTTACCTTGCCAGCCCTGGACCTCACCGCATTCACCCACCTCCGCCCCACGCCGCTCCCTTTTCTCTCATTCCAAGGCAATACGCTAGTGTCTGTTCCAGTGCGTTCTGCTGCTGTGTCTCCACCGTCAACAGGCAAGGCCGACTCCGTGCTGGCGTGCTGGGCCGCCATCCAGGGGGTGCACGTGGTGCTGCGCTACGCCGCACTGCGTAGCCTGGCCTTCCCCTCGCTGTCCACCAAGCGGGCGGCGCTGCTGGCGGCGGCCAGCGTGGCGGGGGAGGCGCTGCCGGGGGTGGCGGAGGGCAACGCACGGGAGGCAACACAGGTGCGGGGCCGTGGTACGGTTGGTCGTTGTGGGGTTGATGGTGGGGATCAGGGGTTAACGTACCGGTAAGGCAGTGTGCTTTGGCTCTGTACCGGTATTGCCATGCAGTAGGGCAGCATCGAAGACCCATGGACAGACCTTACGCCGGCTTCGCGCCAGTGCCTGTTTAGGGGAGGGGTGTTGCGTGGGCTTGGGATGCGGGGAGCCGCATGCGACTGCGTGAAAGGCCAAGGTAGCAAGCAACGGGTGAGTTACTTAGGGACGTCGAGGCAATGGCGGTGCGGGTTTGGGGGCAGTGGTCTGCTCGGGCGCGTGGCTGACGCCGTAGCTCGGGTGCCGGGGGCTGACGGGTGGCTTTCCCTTGCCAGTCTTGCGTGTTGACTAGCTCCCCAGCTGATTGCACCTCTCTTACCAGACGCTCGCCAGGCTATGTAGATGATGCAAGCCAGCCCACTTGTGTCTCCCGAGAAAGAGCCTTTGGACTTTTTTTGTGTAACAGACAGTATGAGTTGAGAAGTGGCTCGCCGTGCCCCCCCGCCCACCCCCAGGTGCTGACCGACCCGCGGGACGTGTCCCCCCGCATGGTGATGGGCTGCAGCGCAGGGGAGGCCTTCGGGGGGCCGCCTGCCGCGGAGCGCCTGTCCGCCTGCATGGAGCTGTACGGCAACGAGCGTTACGTGCTCGTACGGCGGGACGGGGTGTCGTACGTGATGCTCAAGGAGGCCCACACAGGGCGGGACGTGCTGCGGGCGATATGGCAGGCAGCGTGGCTTGAGCGGCACGAGGGGAGGGAGCAGCAGCTGCCTGGGGCGGCAGCCGGGGCCGCAGGTGGGGTTAGCAACGGGAACGGGATTGGGTTGCACGGTCCGGGTGGGGTGGAGGTAGGGGGCAATGGGGCAGGGGAGCAGGGGCTGGACGCGGGGTGCAGGGAGCGAGCAGTGGCGGCGGGTCTAGGCGCGGAGGCGCGGAGCTTGGAGGCGGTGGGGCGGGGGTTCGAGGGGTTCATGGCGGAGTGTGCGGCACGTGGCTGGGACACGGGGGTGGTGCTGGTGAAGCTGGGCACGTGGCGGCTGAGGGTGGCGGAGGTGGGGACCGGGGGCACAGCGTGAGGCGTTGGGTGTGGGAGGTGTAGGGCGTTGGTGGCATGGGGTTTAGTGGTAGTGCAATGGTGAGGTGGCGTGCAGGAGGGGGAAAGCCCGAGTGTTAGGAAGGAGAGGAAGAAATGGCATCGTAATGCACTTATTTATGGTGTGGGAATGGGGCAGGGGTAGGCTGAGAGGTCTGGTTGACAGCTGAAAGATGGTGGGCGGGCGGGCGGGCGGGTCCCGACGGAGTTGAGAGCGAGTGGAGATGGAGCGGTTGATGTGTGCAGCGAGGTGGGTGCAGCAGAGTGAACCATGAGCGACAAATTTTGGCAGAGCGCGCGCATTGGGGAGTTTGCAATTGGTGCTGTGCCGCAAGCATAGCTCCTCTGTGACCTTGATTTGGCAAACCCGTATGGAGACATGGAGTTCGTTCCCATGGCACACAAGTGGCAGAGGTGTGGAACAAGCTGCTTTGACTCCAGCTGTAACTTCGTACGGCCCAATGGCCAAGCGCTGAGCGGTTTGTTTTGGTTGGTTGAGGACCCCAGGGGATCCCTTCCGGTCGGCTGAGGCTTTACGGCGTCGGAGTATAAGCCCCCCACCTACTGTAGCTGCAGCCATCGTTCATGCGACATGGTCGGGCATGTCGTCGGTTCTTCCTTAACCTTTGGCACATTCGCAGGTGGTGATAAGGACACGAGCGGTGAGTAGCAAATGAACGCACCGCTTATATTACAATCGCAGCTGGGCCACATGCAGCAGCACGTGCCGCGCTGCCAAGCGGCTCGTGGTGAGCACGGCACCACATCGACATCGCACCCCAAGCACTCTCCAAGCCAATTTACCACCAGGCTCTCCCATTGGGGACGTAAATGCACAACAAGCCCCCACCGTTCTCTCAGCACAGAACTAAATCGCTTCATTCGAGGACACAGTTGCCGATCCCGACATTGGACCACAACCGGCAAGGAACGCCTGTCATTCGGTGACACCCAGCAACACCAGGATACACTGCGGGGAGTCACACGCTTCACACCTCTGTTATTTGCCAATGCCGCTGCCGGCACGAGAGTGCACCATCACAACGTTGCACAGGCCCTCCGCGCAACGTTTGCATCGTTCAACACGCACATGGCATTCAGTCACGCTGTCGGCCTTTCATTCGGACGCCGCAAGCCTTGGGCTGTTGCACACGTGTTAAACCACAGCGCACAACCTAGGGGCGTGTGTTGAGACCCAGCTAGTGAGCGCTGCCGCGACGTGATGCCACGCCGGGACATGTAAATACGCTGCGGATGCAAGCTTCGTTCGCTTGTTCAATTACGGCCGCTCGCGCACAAATCCCGACCGTCCTGCCCCCTGACGCATTTCACATGGGTGGCGGCCCATGTGGCCCCCTACCGGCCCAAAGTCTTTCACCCGCCCAGCCCAACGCTCTCCACCGACCTTACCAACCAGTTCACAGATGCCGCATGTATGCCTGGTGAACACGATCATGCTTAGGTTGGAAAGATGCAGAAACGCTACCTTGGGTCCGTGCCACCACCCGTGGCTTCCCTTAACCCGGCATGCCTAGGTGTACCCATCCTGGCGCTCCTGCCCTCCCGAATGCCACGAGTAAAGGGTGCTTCAACACATGCCCTGTCAACATTATACAGACCAACCGCTTTGGCCTCCACCGGCAGTGCCCCTGGCAGCATGGACTCTCACCATGTACCGAAGCCTCCCACAGTCCCCGTCCGTACCTAGCAAACCCATGAAATGCAAGCATTTATTCCCCCCGTCCTCTGCGCTTGCGCAGACCCTATCCCCCCGCCCGCTGCCGCTGCTCCTGCAGCACCGCACTAAACCCTCGACCACCAGCAACACCAGCCCCAGCACCAGTCACCAACCCCACCATCATCACACACCACCAACCGCCTGCCCTCATGACGCCATGGCCGGCACCTTACCCCTCTTGGCCATCTGCTGCCGCACCTTCTCCTTGAGCGAGGCGCTGATGTTGTCCGCCACCCGGGGCAGCGCCGTCCACTCCGCCGCCACGCGCGCCCGCACCACGTCGAACTCCTCCCACACGCCCGCCACCGGCCCCATGTCGTACACCGTACGCAGCAGGTTCTCGTGCGGGGCCACCTCCCCGCTGTCCGCCGGGAACACAGTGGGCACGCCGTTGACGCGCTTCACAGCCAGCACACCTGGGGATGCGAGGCAAGGGAGTGAGCGATTTGCAGACAGCAAGCATGGACGCATCCGACGCACCATGATACACAAACCCAACCTTCCCTGCCCCTGCCCCTGCCAACGAACCGAGCGCTGCAAGCCGGCAAGGAAAAGGCCAGTGGGGAGAGCGTTGGGTGTGCTGCCGGGCGCATGCAGGACTGCTAGTAATTCGGCGACCGATCGCACGTGACTTGCCCGCAGCACGCTCCCGTAGACCAAGCGCTCGACCAGTAGCTGCGCGGACAGCAACCCCTCCGGAGCCACAACCACGTTGGGTCTAGGACCACCTGAGATCCAACCCCAACCCCTCCCTTCCGTCCCTGCCGCCCACCCGGTGCCCTCCCACCTGGCAGCGAGAACTTCCCGGTGTCTGTCTGCGGCTGCTTCATGATGTCGGCCGCGGTGCCGTCCGCGTACACGATGTGGCACAGCTTGGTGGCGAAGGACATGGTGTCGCGGTTCACCTTCTGCAGCAGCCCGCCGCCCATGCCGTACGACACGTTGTCGGCGGCGTAGCCAGCAGCCTCGATGGCCTGAAGGGATATAACACCACATGAACACAATTAGTGAGATGAACACGACGCCATGATGATCTCGCCGTTGCGCACAGAAAGCGAAGTGGCGGGAGCTGCTAGCCACCTCCTCGCCGGCAGCTGCCCTGGCCGCACTGTGTTCCCACCCAACACAGCCTTGCGCCTGCAGTGGTGGGCGCTTCGTGGGGTCTACATGCAATCATCAAGGCACAAGCCGGCGTGTCCCCAGCCCTTACCTGCGCGATCTTCTCCATTGTGGACAGGTCGATGCCGTCCCCCTGGATGACGCCGCAGCCGGGGATGACCTTGAAGCCCTTGCTGTTGACCACGGAGCCAAACACCTTCTCCGCAGCCTCCAGCGCCTATGGGTGCACGGGGCAGGGCACAGGGAGGAAGGGGACGGGGAGGCATCAGCGAACATGAGCTCGGCCATGTGACGGACGACAGGCCCACATGCTGCACACAGATGCCAGGCAATGCTGGTGAGCACCAGTGGGTAAGAGCACGTGCCACATGCTGGCCATGCAAAGCGGTCCCATGAGCTCCGGTGCCGTGGGTGCCTTGACAGCCGTGCACAGCGGGACGGCGCCGTCCTTAGGGCACACGGCCTCGCAGCGTAGCAGGCGCCGCGCTGGTTGTCCACTCCCTTGCTGCCCTCCGCCCCGTTACGGCCCGTGCAAATCCCCGCTGCCCCCGTACCCTTTTACCACTCTCCGCACCACTCCCGCACGCTTCCTTCCCCTCCCCTAGCCCCTTTCACTGTGGTGAGCCCCCTGCCCATTCTTCTCCCCCGCGTTCACGCGTTCCCCCGCACCATGAGCACCGCCTCCGTGGGGTCCCCCGAGTCCGGCCGCAGCACCAGGTAGCCGCCCTTGGCCTTCTTCTTGGCGGCCACGGAGGGAAGCACCTCGGACAGGGCCTGGCAGCGGAGAGGGCAGAGCGGTTAGCGTTGTTACAAGCAAACAGTTGACTATGAGTAAGTAGCGAAACAACGCGAACGTAACGTCCCGCAACCTCATGAAAGTGGGGCTTGTGGCTACAAGAGTAATCACAGTTACCGTTCTGACGCCCGTAACCTGTACCGCGCACACCGCGCCTGCGGCTCGTCAGCGCCTGCTGATCAGCATGTTGGCGCACTCTCTAACGCTGTCCAGTCATCACTCAGCCCCGCCCGCTTCATACACAATCCCATGACCGTCGGCCACTCAGTCGTGGGTGGGACAGCACTCCGTCCATCTGAACCCGTCTTAGCCATCCACAGCCGCTGCCAGGAAGGCCCGGCTCGCGCCCACGTTCCCTTGCTCCTACCGTATCAGCCCTCTGCCCACAACTAGCACCCCCACTCCGCTCCCTGCACCGCTTACCCCTCTGCCCCGCAACACCCCACCTACACCCAGCCCCCAACGTGCCCCCACCCCGCTCCGCCCCACCTTGGCGTAGTCGTAGCTGTCCATGACGCAGGCGTAGATGCCGGTGCCGAAGTTGTCCACCATGTTCTCCATGGCCGCCGCCTCCGTGGGCCACGCCGTCATCACGCTGTGCTCCGTGGCGGGGATGGACGAGCCCACAGGCCGCCCGCCGTTCAGCTTGAACTGTGCAGGGGAGGGGGAAGGGGCGGGGGTTGGCAGCGGGGCACGGGGTGCGAGGCGGATGGTGAAGGGCTTGTCGGCCGAAGTACTGGCATACAGACATGCAGTGGTGACGTGCGCCGGAGGCGACAGCCTCGCAATGCTGCCCGCTAGGTCAGGCCAGCGTCCCTGCAACTCCGCTTCCTGCTTCAGCTCACTTCCTCGACTGCTTGCTGATTGCCATCGCTGCGGCCTGCAGCACCCCGCTAAACTGAGGGTCCACCAGGGGCACCGCCCGTCTGGGTTGCCACCCCAGCCGCCTCCGCAGCTGCTAGCACCCTGGCGGCGCGCTTAGCTCCGTCAAAGTCCCAAGCTTCCAGCGGGCCCCAAACCCAGGCCCGCTGTGGGCGCCGGCCACAGGTCGCTGAGCAGGTGCCCCCTCCGCCGCTGACCGCCAACCGCATGCAACCCGGCGCTGCCCGCCCTGCGAGAGCTGCTGACCACCACCACCACTGCCCGGCTGTGGTAGCCAACACTGGTGCGCGGAGATCGTAATGTGCGGCGGGCGGTTGTTCATGCGGTGGTCGTGGCTATGCCACACCCGCACCGGGTAGCGCGCGCAAGCCGCCGTCCCCCAGGGTACCGCCGAAGCCAGGCAGCTGCCTCCACATCGCTGGAGCCCGCTGGTGCATTTGATTCCAACCGTAAACACCCACACCACGGCGAGATCCCTCACGACCCTGAGGCCAGGGCGTTCGCTGGTTCCTGCCCCGCCTTGCCGTGGGTCGTCTGCATCTGCGCTCACTCCCCGCCGCCCCCAGCGTATCTGCACCGCCTACCAGCTGCGCGGGGCCTTGCCCTTACCCCTGCCCCTCCCGGGTCCCTTCCGGCAGCCAGGCAGCCGGCCGCCCCCGCCCCGCCTGCACGCCACAGAAGTCAAACGCCGTCGGCCCCCACACTGCTGTCACGCTGCACCTGCTCCCTCATGCGACAAAACACCCCGCCCCCCGTCCTCGCACCCGCCCTGCCCTTCCTCCCAAGCACACGCTGCAAGGGAACTTCTCCCAAGCCCACCCAATCGTGTGTCGGGCAACGCCACACCTGAGGCTACACCCAACCCGCCAACACACACCGAAACCTCACTCCTCATTTGCACTCACCGTGCTGCAACACACAACACCCACACCCACGCCCACCTGCGCGTAGAAGGATGCCGACATGGTGTCGCTGCTGGTGAAGGACAGCAGGTGCGCGCACCCCCCGATGACGCTCTGCTCCACGCTGGTGCAGCCGCGGAACCCGAAGTCCACCAGGCGGCTGCCCACCAGCGGCGAGGCCGCCCCTCCTTCGCTGGTGCGCTCGAAGGCCGCCTCCACCACGTCCCGCGAGCGCCGCGACAGCGTGGCCACGCAGGTGGGGTACCACACCATGGTCAGCATCGTCTCCAGGAAGGTGCACAGGGGGGAGTACTCCCCGGTGGCGGTGATCTGTGGAGGGTGGGCCGGGGGAGGGCCGGTAGCATGGGGCAGGGAGGTGGTGGTGGGCGCAGGAGGAGAGCATGTCCGTGTTGCCCCTGGTTTTTGGTCATGGCGAAGAGCGCCATGAACCCCTCCGCGCATAGCTCAAACCTTGCTTTGTGCGGGTGGCCCTGCTGTCCATCAAAACGCGCCTGCCTGCCTGACGGGATGAGCACCCCTCCCGACCGCCGCCGCCCCCGGCCGCACCTGGTACACGGGGACCCGCACGTGCACGCAGGTGCCCTCCGGCATCGCCTCAATGCGCACAGGGAAGTGGCCTGGGACGGAGACAGGGGGCAGACACGGCACGTGGTCAGCTGGCAGCAACACACCCAGGGTCTACCAACCCACTGCACAGCCTGACGGCTGGGCAGCTGCTGAGGCCAGGCGCAGCCCTCCGCCCCACCACTGCACGCCGCCGCGCAGGGGCCGTGCCTGGCGATCCTTCGCCGCCACGTACTGACGTTACCGAGCGCTCGCCTTGGCATCCTTCACCAGCAGACCGATGGTGGCCTCTCTGATAGGCCAGTAACATTGGCTCAGCCTCTCTGCAGCTGCCCTTCAGGGCGCCAGGAAGGCGCCAGCACCCGAGGGTCCTGGCCCCGCAGAGACCGTGAGCAAATGCCCAGCTGCTGTGCCCGTCCTCTGAGGTGCAGGGCCGCAGCCCCGACAGCACCTCAGCCGCTCTTGGGACAAGTGGCGAAGCCATCTGCCCCTCTCTGCACCCCCCAACGCGTGTGACCCTCGAACACTCCATACTGCGCTGGTCAATACAATGCAGGCTGCGCTCCTGGGCGCCACAGGGTAAGCAAGATCGTAACTCCTCTGTGTCGTTAGCTCCTCACCGTTGTTTTCCCGGATGAATTTTTCGAACAATGCGCGAGGGAAGGGGAAGGCCGTGTGCCCTGGAGACAGGTGCGTCCTGCACAGTGGCCACAACAGGCAGCAACAGGCAGCACGGTCAGGCAACCACGCAGCACACTGTGCATGTGCAGCTCGGCGGTGTGTGCTATGCTGATGAGAGGATGGACTAGGTACCAGTAACGCCAGAGGCACCCACTTGTAAAACGCTTCCGCCATGTCCACGTCCTCCATGGTCCAGGGCTTGGCGATGTAGTTCTCCACCAAGTATCGGATTCCATACGCGACCATGCGTGTATCTGTTTTATCTTTATTGAAGCCCTGACGGAACTCCCCATACTGCGCGCCAGTTCGACAGGGGCGCCCGTTCCATCAGTGTACATGCCATCGGACGGCGGCATTTCGACAGGCACCTGCTGTCGCTACTCACCGCGACCATCTTCTGAGCCTTAGGGTACTGGAGAAAGTGAGTAGCTTTGTAGCTATCTGACAGGACGCTAATAGGCACGCCGACGGGCAGCACAGCGTGCACTGGGAGGACAAGTGACCGCGAGCGCATGCTGCAGCGCCCAAGCGCAATTGCCGGTCCACATGATTTTCTTTGCGATGCGCCTGGACCAGCTGCTCGCCCTAGGCGCATCATGCTGGCTAAGGGTCCTGGCAGTCGGGCGGCGAGTTCGAACCCCTCCAGAAGAGCAGTAACTGTCAAGACGGTATGTTTCTATGTAACAATTGGAAGCCCTCGACGGGCCAAAGAATGCAAAGCACTGGAGCACCCAGGCCAAGACGCAGTAATGTAGAGGGAATGTACACAAGCTTCACTGTAGAGCCCGGTGCCGATGCCCTAAGGAGCTATATACAGTAGAAGGCCTGGTCGTCGAACTTCGCCCGCAAGGGTGGTCGATCAATGTACAGATTGGGCTTAATCAGCAAACACGGCATGCATCCCCGTGGCAAGAACGAGCTACGATGGACTTCAACAAGACGCCCTACTGAAAATACTTTGCAAGGACATCTGCATCTCCTGCGCAGTGTACCACGCAAAGTCCCAAGGGTCTTCCCACTGGGCCTACGAGTACACGCAAGCAGGCGCAGTACCGTGTGTTGTGTAGCGAGTAGGGGCAGTACCGTATGCAGCCTTGTTGCCCCGTTTTTGAGTCGCAATACTGCTGGCTTTCCTGCTGCGCGGCACGGATTACAACCAAGGAGAGCCACAACACTCAGCAACACAAGGTGCGCTTGGGGCAGCAAACTGTGAAGGTGCAAGTACCGGTAGCGCGTTGTAGCACGCATGCACACACGTGTCGCCAGCGACCCTCAAACCTGCACTGCGACGCTGCTCACGCACGGCACGTGTTAAGTCACGGCACGAATTACGTGCATTACCATAAGCGATCAACTCCAGCCGCTGTTGGCGACGAGGGCTTGCAGGTCCACCACCGACGCAGGCGAGGCCCACCTGAGGCAGTGCGCCACCGACCCGGTCTTGCATCCTGGCCCCTTGGCAGCATCCTCCGCACCAGGCTGTCCCTCCACCCCCATGCAACACCTCCTAGCACGGACAACAGGCCGTATTGGTACAGCGCCCTCCTGCCCGACTGGCCCCTTGGCGGCCGAGCCCCTTGTCGCAGCGCACCAACTCTGCCAAAAGCCTTCCCACCGCGCCACTCCGTCACCGCCTTTCCTGCTGACCCAGCCACCGCTGCAACACGCTGCCTGGCAAAATGCGCGCAAGGCTCCTGCTTGTAGTAGCAAGTTGCATTGAGCTACGCCGACGGGACCGCCACGCACACGACCGCCGCCACGCCCCGCGTGGCCCGTGGGTCACAGCCGGGTGCCCGCCACGTGCCCTGCGCCTCCTGCCACATGCCACTGCATCAGCCCCTGGCCGCCGACGCCCAGCGCTGCTGCAGGCGCAGGAAGGAGGACTGCACGCTCCACTCCAGGCGGGCCAGCTCCGCCACGTTCTGGGAGATGGCCTCCAGGTGCTCGTGCACCTGCGTGGGTTAGGGTGAGGGCAAGGGCAAGGGCTCATGCGCTCCGCCGCGTTCCGGGTATGGCAACAAGGTTCTCGTTGCAGCGGTTGCTTGGGTGGTGCGCACACAGGCACCCATGTCCCGCGGCCGAGTCTCCTTCCCTCGGTTTTCTCGGCGGACGCAGCCCCTCCTCAGCTCTCTCCCACCCCTCCCTCCTCGCGCTCACCTCCCCACCCCAGCCCTCTTCTCTTTGCTCGACCCTCTTCAATCCCCCGCCCCCGCCCCCGCCCCACCTCCTTGCTGGTGCCCCCTCCCCGCTGCTGCCCGTACGCCTCCCCCCCAGCCGCCAGCCGCTCCTTCAGCTCCGCCGGCAGCGTCAAGTCGTCGGCCATGGCCGGCACGGGGCGGCCCAGCCGTGCCTCGATCGCGGACAGCAGCGTGGGCTCGTCGTACCTGCATGGCATACATGGCCAGCAAAGAGGGCCAAGATGCGGCGCGTCTATCCGACAAGGTTGCGAACAAGGGCCGTGGCGTGTGTCGTTTGTGTAAACGGGCGCCTCAGCCGTCCATAGCACCGATGTGCTGCGGTGACTGCACCGCACCCCTCAACGACTCGCGGCACCTACAGAGTAGATGCGCACTGCAACCACAACGGCCTCGTCCAGGCGCTGCCACCAGAGCATTTTGCCAACAACCCCTTTGACGCTGCGCTGCTAAAAGTGCCCATTCGATCTCCGCCTAGCCACCTTCCCTCTGGCTACCACAGCCTCCACACACCTGGGCCCCTGCACCCCACGCACCCCACGCCCAGCAACTTCCCCCACCGCGCACCCTCTCCCTCGCGACCCACCAGATGGTGTGTCCACCCTTGTCGTTGGTTCGCGTGTTGCTGCTGTCGGGGTTGAGCCACGGCTTGAGCCCCTTGACGCTGCAGAACCACACCTTCTCGGGCACCGCCGCCACCAGGCTGATGGCCAGGCCCAGCGTGTCGGCGCGACCCACGCGGCCCACCTGGCGGGGTGCGAGGGAGGGGAGCAGGAGGGCCACGAGGGCAGTGATGGCGGTGTGGGGAGCAGGGGCCGTGTTTGCCGCGCCGTTACCAAGGGCCGCCTGCGCCTGCTGTGAAGGCCTGCTGCTGTAAAGCTTTTCTCGGTCCTTTCCGAACAACTACAACAATGCCTACATCCAATCGCAGCTTGGCGTCGACTGTGTCAACGCGTCCGGCGGTCTCCGAGCCCCCGTACATCGCAATGTCCACATGCCACTCGACATGGCAGCGTGCGTCACGACTAGCCCCTCAGGCCCCTGTGGCCCTCCGGCACATCTGGCCCCGGCCATGCAAAAGCCGAAGTCCGCCCCTGCAGCCTATGCCGACCCTTCCCCAGCGCTGCAGCGTTCGCCGCCGTCCCCGTCCCCGGCCCTGTTCCTTCGCCGCTCTGTGGTTACACCCCAGCCCTGCCGCGTGCTGTCCCACCCTGTGGATGTAGTCCTCGCTCTTGTCCGGCAGCGTCATGTTGATGACGTACGGCAGCTCCCGGATGTCGATGCCACGTGCCGCCACGTCGGTGCAGATGAGGAAGCGCACGTCGCCGTCCTGCGGCACGCGGCACGTGGCAAGGTGGGCATGCGACACGCAATGCTTGCAGTGCAGTCAGCAAACCGTTGCACAGCGTGCAAGCAAGGTGGAGGTGTGACATGCTGTGTGCCGAGGTGGGCCGCCGGGGCCATGCCACGGCTGCGTGAGGGCACGGCATGGCATGACCTGTGTGGCTGAGGGGGGCAAGGGAGGGTGGGGCAGGCAAGGGGCAGGAGAGGATCCGGCACTTCCTCAAGGCACAGTAGGCATAGTAGGCTGCGCCGCCCCGGCCATACCTTGAAGGCTTGGAGCGCCGCCCGCCGCTCGTCCATGCTTGGGGGGGGGGGAAGGGGGTTAGGCGGTAGGAGGGGCGGATGGGGCAAGAGTTGCTTGAGGCACGAGCCGAGGGCAATGGACGTGCTCATCCTAGCCTCTACCCATGACGCCGTATGCTGCCATGCAAGTACACTCCACAGGGTGCGAAGGGAGGCGGTGGCGCGCGCGTGCCTCAGCCCTTGCGCCCTGGGCATACCGTGCGCCGCAACAAACCAGTCCGCTAAGCCACTCTCACCTCCGTGCGCCCGCCAGCACCACGCAGCTGTAGGGGTTCTCCTTGCCGCTCTCGCGCTTGCCGCGGAAGCCCCCGCCCCCTGCGCCCCCCGCCCCGCCAAGTGTGTTAAGGAACTTCTCCAGCTGGTCGCAGTCGTGGTTGGTGCGGCAGAATATGAGGCACTGCTCCATGCGCAGGCTGTCTATGAGGCGCTGCAGCAGGCGCTGCTTGAGGCGCTTGACGCCCTCCGACAGGCACTCGGGGGAAGACAGGTGGTTGGGGCCGACCTTGTCCAGCGCGTGGGCAGAGTCCGTGAAGGTCTGGGGGGGGGGCAGGAGAGCGCGAGGGAGCAGAGGGGCACGGGGCAAGGGGTTGGGGTGGGCCGTGGACGGAGGGTGTGCTGGGGGCGCAACAAGGTTGCTTACGGTACGGGCAGCGTTCAAAGACGCCCATAGCGTAGTGGGCATTGGCTTTTTTGGCGGATGGTGAACACTGCTGGTCGTTGTCTGTGGCACACATCCAGAGAGCCATGCGCCGCTTGGCGGACGCGCCTCGTACAACACGACACATGGGTTGTGTCGAGCAGTGCTGCGCCGCACACTTTCCCCACGTGCGGTGCCGCACTGTGGCGTGGTGCACCGCACACAATTTAACCCTGCTAAGCACAAAGCCGCACACATGTGCCATGCGCCGCGCTGTGCCAGGCCGTACCTGGGGCTGGCTCTGCAGCCAGCTGAGGTCCTCCCGCGGGTCCACGCGAACCTGGGGGACACGGGCGAGGGGTACCTCGACTGTTCGACAACGTACGCAAGGTTTGGGTGAGGTAAGTTCATAGAGTTGGCCCCAATGCCACGGTACAGGTTACGTTCGAAACGATACCGGCAGCCTTGCGCACCACACCAACCGTCAGCGGGTGGCCCACAGGTGTACCAGGCACGCTATTCTTGCCCTCCCTGAAATCCTCCAGAACCCTAATGACACACCCCCCACGCCTAACACACACGCGTCCGTTCCCCTCCCACCAGCAGGTGGTCCACGGTCTCCGGCACGCTGTCCTTGCCCTTGAGGTCCACCAGCACGGGGTTGACGCAGATGTTGGCCGCCATTGAGCGCACCTCGGGGGAGTGCAGCGTGGCGGAGAACAGCAGCACCTGGGGGAACGTGGGGGTGGTGGTCGGGGGGAGGGGAGGAGTGTGGGTAAGGGATGGGAAGAAAGGGTGATTGCAATGAGGAGGTTCACTGTGGGCTGTGGCCACCGGGAGACAGGGGGCGGGCAAGCCACCTGAAAGAAGTGCTGGATGGAGAGCGCGAGGCACGCGCGCCAAGAGGGTGTAGGATGCAACACACATATTAACCCTGCTAAACACAAAGTCGTGACGTGGTAGTGCGGAACTTTGTCTTGACGGAGGTGTTGGCATGTCCAGCGGCGTCTCTCGAAGGCAGGACAACAGAATGCGTGCCGCAACTTTGGCGAACGTACCTGAGTGAACTCACCTCACGGTATTCCATATAAATAAAGCTGGGGCATGCCAGCCCTGCTGACTCCCTGCCGCGAAATGCTCCTAAGTCGTGCGTAGCGCCCCTCCCGCAACAAAGCAACGGCACAAGACAGAATGCAGCTCACCTGAAGAGTACCACGGCGAAGGGAGGCACGAGGGCAGGAAGGGGGGAGGGAGGAACGGTGAGAAACGGCGGTAAAGAGGCGGGAGGAAACAGGGCAAAACAATTGCAAAATGCAACACACACGGTGTGGAGAGGCGCACCGCAGGTGGTGCCGGCAGCAGGCATCCAAGGCTACGGGCCGGTAAGGCATACGGCTAGGAGCCGGCCATGCGGAACAAGGGACAGCATGGTGCCCGATGGGCTGTGGGTGGCAGCACGGGTACGGCTTTCGGGGGCCTTGCGCTGCGCACCTGCAGTCGGTTGACCCCCGTGCCCGCCTTGGGCAGCCTGCTGTAGATCTTGGTGACCACGTCTGGGTTGTCGGCAATGAGCCTGGGCAGGGGAGGGGATGAAGCAGTGGCAGGGCAAATTTTAGATTAACGTAAGACGGTGGAGGGGTGTGAGGGAAAGGACTGGCATGTTCATGTTGACTGGTGACCGATCACGTCGGCCACCAGGCGACCCAGCGTGTCACAGGTGACTTCGTGCTCACTGGAATGGACTGGATGTGCAGAAAGAAAGGTGAGGCGTCCTGGGCACAAGTTGGGCATATGCCATCTGAGTCCCGCGCCGCGGGTCTCTTGGCCCTCTGCCAGCAGCTCTCATCCCCTACCCTACACGCTCTCACCTGTCTGCCTCGTCCAGCACGAAGAACCGGACCTTGGGGTGGCAGTACGGCATTGGCGGCAGGACACACACTCAGTGTCCACAAATACAACTCACGCAGGGCGGAGGGCGTGAGGCAATGCGGCTGTGAGGGGTGTGGGCAATTGCAGAAAGCACCGCGCACAGGCGGCAACTCCCATGCCCAGCCGACGAGCACCGGTACTGCACGCCGGTACTCCCAGACACGTGCACGTGCCAGCCTGTCGCTATCGGCCACACGCCCACAGGCACCGCTCCCCGTCCACCTCGCCGGTCTGCTCCGGGCCCATCCCCACCTGCCCCCACCTGCTCCCTCCTGCCCCCACCTGCCCCCACCTGGTCCAGGGCGATCTTGCCGCTCTCCACAAAGTCTATCACACGGCCGGGGGTGCCCACCACGATGTCCACACCGTCCTTCAGCAGCCGGAGCTGGAGGTGGCGGGGCAGGAGTGGGGCGGGCGTGTATGGGGGGTAGCCGCAAAGCAGCAAAAGCGTGTGTGTGGGGGAGGGAACGATGCAGGACTGTGGGAGCTACGGTGAGGCGAAGCAGCTGAACCACCCCATGCCGTTGTTGCATGCCCATGCGACAAGTAATGCAATGTCGGACGAAGATGTCACGCACTGCACAGGTGCGTGTGTACCAGCGGGGGCCCCTTTCAGAGTGTGGCGCAATCCACGGCTTCCCGCACGCAGCAAGACGCAAACCCTCACGATCAACACACACGGACGCTTCGCAGTTACAGCACCGCATCCCACGTACGACACAAGCACACGTGCGCCCGCCCACCTGCGGCCCCGGGTCCAGCCCGCCCACAAACAGCCCCGTCTTGACGGTTGGCGCGATCAGGTGCTTGCCGTAGTCGTTGAAGCAGTTGGCGGTTTGCTCGGCCAGGTCCTTGGCGGGCTCCAGGATGAGACACACGGGCTTGCGCCCACCAGACGATGACGTGGCGGCGGCGGCGGCTGACCCGGCGGCGGCGCCGCCCGCCACCACCCAGGCGGCGGGCGCCTTGGCGAACGGGACGTAGCCGGCGGGCGGGGGGTGCGCAAAGGGCGTGGAGCCAAAGTTGACTGTGAACTCGGCGTTCTTGAGGCACACGGCTGGGTGGAGCACCTGCGAGGGGTAAAAAGGACGAGGGTTTCTGCCATGTCCAGAAAGCGATCATGAAATGCTGTGAGGAAAATAGGTACAGCGTGGGCCGCTGGCATTGACCATGCCTGCCCACTGAAAAGGTCGCCGGATGCTGGAGCTGCGTTAGCACGTACGTTGTGTGTGTGCGACAGGCGCCGGGTCCCGCAGCCCTAATCCTGCCCCGCCCCACCTGGCTGTGCACGTGCGGCGGCAGCTTGAAGGCCTCCCCCATGGGCCGCCCGTTCTTGGTGAAGGCCACGGAGCCGGCCGCGCCGCCGCAGTCCAGCAGGCAGCCGATCACGTCGCCCTGGCCGAAGCTG
>QAXN01000745.1:0-27818 GCA_004335795.1 Chlamydomonas sp. 3222
CGGGTGGCGATGGAGGCGCAGCTGCACCTCATGTCGCTGGCGGCGGCGGAGGCGGCCCGCGGCGCGCTGACGGCACGCGCCGGCGCACTCATGGCCACCGCCGCCACCTTAGCCAGCGGCGGCGCCGCCGACGGCGCCACCATCCACGGCACCACCTCCGAAACCACCGCCGCCGCGGCGCCCAACCCGTACAACGACGCATTCAGCTTCACGCCGTCCGCCGCCGCCGCCGCCCTCGCCGCCGCCACCCTCCGCCGCCGCCGGGACCCCTCCACCCCCGGCGAGTGCACCTCCCCTGGCACCCCCACCCCCTCCACCGCCCCTGCACCCACCACCTCCAGTAGCAACCCACAACCCAACAGCTCGGCCTCGCCCCAGCCTTCCGCAGAGGCAGTGGCGGCGGCGGCGGCGGCGGAGGTCTCCCCTGCTCCTGCTCCCGCGCCCATGGCTTGGCAGCTTACGTTCCGCGAGAGCGTGTCGGTGAACGTGCTGCTGGCGGAGAAGGCGGGTCTAGAGAAGGAGCTGGCCCGCGTGCGGGAGGAGTGCGTGGCGGTGCCACGTGCCGAGTACGCCGGGCTCAGCAGCGTGCACAGCCAGATGGTGGGCAGGGGGCCAGGGGGAGGACATGGGCGGCAGCGGGACGCGGCGGAGGGGCAGCTGGCGGCGGTGCTGCAGGTGGGGTGGGTTAGCGCACAGTGGTAAACCTGTGGGGTGGGGCTTAGCGGTGGTGGCCACAGGTGTGCGAGGTGTGCGAGGAGGGCCGGGAGGGCGCCACAAGGCCTTGCGGGGCCTCCCGAGCTAGAGGGGGTCAGCTCCTCCCGGCAGTACCAACGCCAGGTTGTCTGCAATCACGTAAGGACTGGCCGTGTTGCAGGGAGAACGATGTACAGCTCTGTAGTGCTGGTGAAGGTGCTGCAACGTGGGTGTCTCCAGGGTTGTCGGGCCACAGCACACGCGGTGCTGCTGCAGTAACTATTACACGACTGCAGCCGCCATGGGCCCCATCATGGTACCATACGACTGCACGCATGGCACCCTTGCGACTGTCCGCAAGGTTGCGTGCACGGCGGGCCGTGCCCTCACACGCACGTGTCCTGCCATCCCAGGAGTGCGTCGCGGTGCCACGTGCCGAGTACCAGCGGCTGCTGGCGGCGCGGGCGGAGGTGGCGGCGCGCGAGGCGGCGGTGGCCATGGAGGGCGCCGTACCGGCCCTGGCGGCGGCCACCGTACGGCTGCAGCCGGCGGAGCACAAGCGGCTGCTGGCGGCGGCGCAGGTGGGGCCGTGCAGGGGTGGTGGTGCAGCGCCCAGTGGGCCCGGTTGTGTGAGGCCCCCACGTTAGGTGATTACAGGTTGCCCTCAGGCCCGGGCGGATTCTACAACTGCACACAGGTTGCACTGAAGCGCAGCTGCACTGCAGCTGCTGTCGCTCTTGTCGCATTTTTCGGGAGGGAATGTCAGCGGCACGCGGCACGTGGCATGCGGCATGGGCAGGTTGGGGCGGGTGTGCCATGGCGGTGGGGCTAGGGGCTGTGGGCGGTGGGTGATGCGGTGCGGAAACAACATAGCGGTGACAAGCGGTCGGACTGGGTTGGCTGCGCTGTGTGCGCGAGCCATATCGCCATGTGTCCAAATACCAGGCGTCAAACAAGCAGTCTCTTAGTGTTGTTGCTCTCGTCGTGTTGTGCTTCGCTGCAGGAACGCGACGTGTTGCAGCGCGAGATCAACAGCCTGCAGCGCGCCAGCCGCCTGCGCAGGGGAGAGTCCGAGCTGGCGCAGGCGGCCGCGGCGGCGGTGGCGGCGGTGACGGCGGCGGCGGAGGCAGAGGCGTCGGCCAGCGACGGCCGCCAGCACAGCACGTCCGACGGCGGCGCGCCCGCCAGCGGCGGCGGCGCGGCGCTCCGGTCCATGCTGCGCCGCTCTGCGCGGGTGGAGGAGTCGACGGCCCGGGAAGCTGTGGGGGCGGCGGAGTCGATTGCGGCGGTGGGGGCGCGGATGGGGGCGGAGGTGGCGGAGCTGCGGCGGTCGCTGGCGGCGGCGCAAGGGGACGTGGCGGCGCTGTCAGGGGAGGTCCGGGGGCTGAGGGCGGAGCTGGAGCGGCTGACGGACGAGGTGGGGAGGGCGGGGCATGGACACGTGTGTTGTGTAGTACCTGCATCCCAGTGTGCACAGCCGTGTGCTACGTGGTGCCGGTGTGGGGCGGCTCACGGACTGGGTGGGCGCAGGGCGGTGCATGCCGGACGCCATGCGCCGTGGGGGACACGGGAAGGCCATGTGGGTAATGGAAAAGGCCATGCGGGACATGAGAGGCTTTGTGGGTAATGGAAAGGCCACGTGAGGCATGACAGCGTGCAGCGTCCTTGGGCGCACGCGCTGGGCGTGTCACGCAAAGAGGCACTATGGACGGTCCATTGCATGTACGGCGGTGTTGCACGTCCTCAGCCTTGGCGTATACTATAGCATGCCTATGACTGCGAGTTGCCGAGCAGCAGCTCATCCCGACCCACGCCGTGTGATCTCGCAGAACACGGAGCTCTGCGCCGAGGCGACGGCGCTACGCAGTGCACTGGTGGAGGGACAGCTCAAGGTGGGCAGGGCGGGGCGTGGGGTCCGCGTGGGGCATTTTCGTGGGTGCGGTAGGCCGTACAAAGTGGGCCGGCAGGGATACCGCAAGCATCTCTGCACCCCAACATCTCCCTGTGACAGCTTGTTAAAATCCTGTGTGCCGGACTGGTGAGTCAGGTACAGGTAGGCATACGTAGGGAAGAGGAGAGGCGAACACCGCCGCCGCCACTGTTGTTGAGCGAGCAGCGTTCTCTCACGCTGCGCCCCTGCGCGACCAAGACCAGGGGAGCCCCTGCCTGTTAGTGCTTGGTTGCATGCCGCACACCAGCCCATGCACCGTTCGCCCCTCGGCCCCCGATATCTCTCCTCCGCACCTTAACTCTTATGCTCAAATGCCTTAACACGGCCCCACGAGCTCCTCACATACGCCCATGTAACTCAAACACCACCAATTGTTTGCACGTGGACCCATGCGTAGGCCAGCCAAGACGCGCAGGCGGCCATCGCCGAGGCGGAGGGCGACCGCGCCGCCGCCCAGCACGCCCTGGCGGCGGCGCAGTCGCGTGTGGCGGCGCTGGAGGTACGGGGAGGGGCGCCGCACGGCACATGGATCCGTACTTGCATGGCTCAGCAGGCTTGTACGACAGGCGGAGCTCGTCGGCGCAGAGTGCCGTAGCGCGCCGTGCATGGCGGGGACTAGCGTTTGGGGTTGGAGCTGCGAGTGTCTGGCAGCCAGCTGCAGGAGACCCTCAGCCCTCCTCACAGCTGTGCCGCCTGCACACCCCTGTCCACCCCGCAGGCGGACCTCGCTGCAGCAGCCGCCAAGCTGTCCGAGGCACGGGCTGAAAGGTGCGGGGGACGGCGCGGGTGCGAGTGCCTACCTTAAGGACCATCGGGGTCCGCAGCCCACGCCAGCGCGAGTTCGAGTATGCACACCGCTGGGCAGCAGGCGCTGCCGCTGGCTGGGCGGGACGGCAGGGTAATACCGCTTGGCACTCGTATCTTGTAGTCCCCCCCTGGTTCCCAACCCACAGCATACAGCCATTACCAACAGCTCTTTCCTCCCTGAGGCCGCGGCTGCCGTGCACCATTCCATGCCTCATGACGTCCCTGCGCCGCCGCGCGCACGTGCCCTACTTGGCAGGACGGCTCCCTGCGCACCGTGTCAAGGCAATGCCGACAGCCCCGTCCCCATGCAAGCCACTGTCTTAATTGCCCCGTCGCCCCATGGCCCCGCACGCACGCACGTGTGCCCCAGGGACGCCTGTTTCCCTGACGCCTTACACGGTTTGCTCGCGTTTTACGTTTTCCCCCAGGGACGCGCTGTCCATGGAGCTGGGCACGGCCCGGGACGCCGCTGTGGCGTCGGCACAGGCGACGGCGGACGCGGAGCGGGCCCGCGCGGCCGCGGAAGCGGCGGCAGCGGCGGCCTCGGCGGAGCTGGCGGCGGTGACGCAGCAGCTGGTGCACGTCAAGATGGACCTGGCCACGGCGCGGGAGCTGGAGGTGGGTGCTAGGTGGATGGGCGTTTGTGGTGTGTGTTAAGGGGCCAAGCGGCGGTAGACCTGGCCATCGCATGGAAGCTGGAGGGCAGCTTGGGTGTGGGCCGTGTGGGAACGCATAGGTGCGGGTGGGTAGTACCTGGTACGGGTATGGATGCGCGACGACGTACCTTGCTGGAGGTTGAGCAGTGCTTGGTGTGAAGAAGGAGGCGAGCGAGCCATGTCGTTCCTCTCTCGCTGTTTCCTCCTACAGCTGCTGGTGAAGCGCGACATCTTCAAGACCAAGCGCCGCCTGCACGGCCTGCCGCACGAGTGGATGAAGGCGGCGGGGGTGCGGCCCTCGGCAGTCAAGGAGGCGGAGGCAGCGGCGGCGGCAGCAGCGGCGGCGGCGGCGGCGACGGCAGCGGCGGCGGGGACAGCAGTGGCGGCGGCGGAGGCCGAAGCGGCCGTTGTGACGGCCGAGGCGGCAGCAGACATGACGGCCGAGGTGGAGGCACAGGAGGTGGCGGAGGACGGGTCTGCCAGTGGAATTGCAATTGAAAAGCCAACGGCCGCGGACGGTGACACTGCAGCAGAGGCTTGATGTCTGTCCGTGGTGCCGTTGCCGATAAAAATTTCAGTGTGGTCAACTCGTAGGTGCTCGCATGGCATATAGTTCTTATCATTAATGCATTGTATTTACAGCCGAGACATACTTGTGGTGGTGCTGGCGCGGATGGGTGTGGGGACTGGGAGGTGGGAGCTGCAGGGGACGGGGCAGCCCCCAGCCCCTAAAGCCATACATCTCTTTTGAGGGCACATGGCAGGTTGCGGTGTGGTTGTGGGGTTCACGGCGGGATCGTGGGACGCGTTGCATGGCAGGGTGGCGGAGGGTGGATTTGTCAAGGAGCCTATGGCAACGGCGGTTGCGCAGATTGTGATTTATCAGTGCGTATGTAGGGTTGCGAAGTAATTCCCGCAATCCATGCGCAGTGGGTGCTGTTTGGCTGGGCAGCAGCACACAGTATTGCTGAAAGTGAGATCTAGAGCACGTGTTTGGACGGAGGAGAGCTGCATGACGGCATGGACCATGTCAGCTCTGGAAACTCGTGGTGATGCAGGCATAGGGGGGGGTGCTTGGCGGCCAGCCGGTGTCAGTACCGGTGTCAGTGTGAGAAAGCGTACGGCGCTTGCATGCGTGCGACCCTTTGCGAGGGTGCCTTGTTGGCAGGCCTGTGCCGACTACCGTAATACTTGTAGCGACGCCAGACAGCAATTACAGTATACGGTAAATGCCACACAACCAAACCTAACGCGGTGTTGGCAAGTTACCAGTTTGGGGGATGCGGTGCTGAACAGATACCTCGTGAGGAGTGCGCTGTGTTGCCACACAGTGTAAACTGGGCCTGGGGGCGTGAACTGCCGGCTACCCATAGTCAGCAGCTCAGCACGGTAACGCGGCAGGTCAACCACGCCTGCGCCTACCCCCCAAGCTCGGGCGTACCCCGTCTCGGCTCCACGCTGCTACATGCTACATGACAGGGCCGAAGCATGGGCTTGCAGCCGAAAGGCCCCCAATTACCAACGGGTGCCGCCAGATGCCACAGCCACAGCGCCGCACCTTGCCACACTTGCCAGACACACGAGTCCCCGGTGCCGCAAGCCACAGCTCCACACGCAACCGCACCACACCCGCCACCCAACACCCTCACCAGCAGTCCAGCACAGCCGCGCGCCTCCCCCGTCACCCCTTGCCCAGCCCCTCCCCCCTACTTATTCAGCAGGTACAGCAGCGTGTTGCACAGCTCCGGCCAGCTGATCAACATGTCCCCACCCTCCCTTGACCCCGGCCGCCCCACCCCCGCCGCCTGCCACTCCGGCGTAACCAGCACACCCCCCGGCCCCACCCCACCCGCCCCCGCCAGCGCCCATGACTCTGCCCGCACCTTCCCCGCGCTCGCCCTGCGTGCCGCCGCCGCCCCCGCGTCCGCCCCCAGCCCGCTGCTCCCCGGCCGCTGCTCCCCCCGCATCACGCCCTGCAGCGCCTCCACCCCGTCCGCCTGCGCGTTGCCCGTGGCCGCCGCCCGCCAGTACCTCCTGAGCAGCTCCGGGCTCAGCACCGCACACAGCTCCCCCTCCGACACGTCCCAGCCGCTGCCCGGCTGCGCCGCTGCCTCCACCAGCGCCTGCCGTACGGTCGACAGCGCCGTACGCGGCCCCGAGACCAGGGCGGCGGCAGCCACGGCGAGCGAGGAGGCGGTTTCGGGGCCGGTGCGGTCTGGCACGGCCTGGAAGAAAAGTGCCTTGGCCTGCGGCAGGTGGTTGCGAAAGGCGCGGGCAACGCGGGATACCTGCGGCAGGGGCGAGAGAATAGAAGATGCTTCAGGTATCTACAGCGGATTGGGGAAGAGAAGGGATAGAAGGGAGGACACATAGCCAGGCCGTGCTGGCGCGCTGGTGGTGCGGTAAAAAGGCCCTTGATCACCCGAACGGCATGGGGGCGAGCGAGGAAGAGGAAGGGCGCATTAAGCAGGGGATGGGTGCGTTCCATAAGTGACAGGTGTTACCTGGCGGTTGGAACCCGCTGGTGCTTGCGGCATATGCTGGTCGGGAGCATAGCCCGCCCTGCCACACCAGTCTACCCATGAGCCTATCCCCACAAGATGCCCCTGCCCCAGCAACGTGTCCCGGCGGCCAGGGGTGACTGATCGCCCTGTGCAATCGTCAACCCTTAACCCCGTCGTCACCCCTTGTCCGGGGCGCACGGCCGTGTGTGCGTCGGGTGCACCTGGTGGCACGCACCGTGTCCTCGCTGGTGAGGAAGTGCATGAACTCCTCCGCCGTCACGCTCAGCTGCCCGCTGGCGTCCGCGCTGCGCTGCGCCGTGGCGGTGCCCAGCAGCGCCTCAGCGGACAGCACCTGGGGGGCGGTGGGTAAGGAGTAGGGAGATACCGTTATGCTGCATGAATCTGTGAGGATAGCCCTGGTTCGTGTGGCCAACCCAACTGGGATGTAACACACAAGTGTCGCACGGTTGCTTCGGTTTCCACCCGGCTGCGCAAGTTCCAGTAAGCAACCACTCAGTCAGCGCCGTCCCCCGGCCTTACACGCCGCTATCACCAGCTGACTCTGCTGTACAGCGCCTCCTCACATATACAGACCGTAGACAATTGAGAAGTACCACCTCCTCATGCATGTCCATTGCGGATCATGTGCCACTGGTGCGTTGTATCCGGTTGCTGCACCCGACGTATGGAGCTGCATCCGAGGTATGGAGCTGCATCCCGGCTCCCCTGATGCGCCGCAGCCCCACCCTGCCCCTCCCTGTGGAACCCCTACCACGTCCCCCACCCACTTCCGCCCCGTGTGTCTGGCACTCTGTCCTCCAATCCCCTCCTGCCCTTCCCCCCGCACCTCGTCCAGGGCCTCCGGCGTGAAGCCCCACTCCGCCGTCACCTCCCCCAGGGCGGCGCGCAGGGACGACAGCGGCACACGGACAGCCGCCTGGCCCTGCCCCTGCCCCTGCTGCTGCCCAGCCACCGCCAGACTGTAGAACAGCGCACGCAGCTCCGGACCGTGCGCCCGGAGGGCCTGCGTGCAGCACGACATGGACTTCGTGTCATTCCACGTTCGTACGACGTCGCCTCAGCAGGACGACGGCAGGCGGTGTTTTGCCGCCCCGTTGACGTATTGCACGCCCTCAGCTGCACCGGTGTGGCCACGGTACGCGTGCCGTGTGTTCGAGTCCTGCCGCTCACCCGCACGATCTCGCCCGGCGAGCTGCGCCTGTCCGCCCGATTGACGGCCAGCGCCTGGCGCAGCGGGCCCGCGTCCTCGCAGGCGGAGGGCCCCAGCGCGCCGTGGTGCGTGCGGCTGTAGCCCCGCAGCAGGTGCGTGGAGCCGATGCCCAGCTGCACGTGTGTATTAGCGTCACGCGGTGCAGCAGTTGGGCAAGCGCAGGTGAGTAGACTATCGGGTAGCATCTAAGGTCAGCAGAGCAGTGCAATGTGTTTACGCTGCGGAGGTGCATGACCCGGTTGCTACACGAGGCAGGTGCAACTTCCCATGCGAGCCGTAGGAATACGACATAGCGAATACGAAGCTTTGCACTATGATGCTGAAGGGCACTGGCTGATCTGGGAGCTGGAGCTGGGGCTCGCCTGCGCACCCTTGCCAGGCGGGGAACACCCGGCATCCCGCACCCCCCCCCTCCCCCCCCCCCCCCCCCCCCCCCCCCCACCACCACCCGCCCACCACCCCCCCACCAATCCCACCCAGCGGGTTGTGTTGCAGCAGCTGCGTCAGTGCCACTCCGCCCCTGTCGGCGATGGGGTTGTTGGTGAGGTCCAAGGCCGTGAGGGAGGGGTGGCCCTGGGGGGCACACGGGCACCAAGGGGAAGGGGGTGGGGAGAACGAGTTACACTCGATAGGGTTTGCCGCCCTGCATCGCAGGGGCTGGGGCCCGAGGCGCGTGGAAGGAAGTGCAAGGTGGCATTGGTCGGATCGGACAAGGCTGGGGAAGCAACCAGCACAGCAGTCCTGATAGCGCGCCAACGCGGGAACGCAAGCACGTGGTCCACAGTACCAGTTGGGCAAAGCGGCAGCGCGGCGAACACCCCGCAACCCAATCCCCGCTCCTCCGTCCCACCCCCACCCCCGCCCCCTTGCATGCTCCAACAGCTCCTCCCCCCCCCCCTCGCCTCCCCACCCGCGCCCACGCCGCCAGCTGCTCCGCGGCGCTGCAGCCCAGCCCGCAGTTGGCCAGACCCAGGCGGGTGAACCACGGGTCGGCCGACAGCGCGTCCAGCAGCGGCAGCAGGCCGCGGGCGCCCAGGCAGGCGCGGGAGAAGTCGTAGGAGGCGGGGCCGCGCAGCGCGCCACCCTCGCCGCCTGGGGCAGGGAGGTGGTGGTGTTGGGGTTGGGTGTGTTGGAGGAGCGTGGGTGGAGCGCTGGGAGAGTGTGTGTGGGCATGGTGTGGATATGGGCGCGCGCGGTGTTGGCGGCGGTGACGGCAGCGGCTGCTGGGGAGGAAGGTTTCCACGTGGTGCTGGCAGCGGGGGCCACAGTCCCTATGGTCCAAAAACTGGTTGGGCTGATGTGGCGCCACGATAAGATCCCCTGATCCCTTTTATCCCTTTTACGCGACATCCCTCCCCCTTGTGCCACTCTGCTACTACCCCCTCACCCGGCACTGCGTCCAGCATCGCGTTGACCGCCACCTCCACCTTGTCCCGCAGCCGCCAGGGGGGCCTGCCCGGGGGCACCAGCAGGGGGGCCAGCACCAGCAGCGCGGCCACGAACTCCGGCCGGGACACCTGCGGGACGCGCCACGACGGCGCGACGGCGGGACGGCACGAGTGCTGGAGGGTCTGTCACTGGCGCGCAGTCGTGCGCTTGGCTGTGTGCAGTGGAGTCAGCTGGCGGTCGAACGGCAGAGCACAGCTGGCGTGGTGTTGTGGCGTGGTGTTGTGGCGTGGTGTGTGGCCTAACGCCTGGCTGTTGTAAGCGTCGCGGGCTCGCCGGCCCCGAAGGCACATGGCGTCACTCCCGCGCCAACGTTCTTGTGGTCCTGCTGCGGGGCCGTGTGGCAGCTGGCTGGCCCCCGCCGTGCCCCGTCCCTGACCCCACACGCCGGTGCGCTAACCCACACCCACCTGCTCCGCGTCCTGCCGCAGCAGCGCGGGGCAGCTGCCCGCCATCGCCCCCCAGTCCAGCGCGGCGGAGGGACATAGGTGCGCCACAACGCAGCGCAGCTCGGAGGCGGTCACCCAGCCCTACGGCAAGGGGTTTGGAGCAAGCATAGGACGTGTCTCCCCGGCGGAGTGGCCGATGGTGCAAAGGACAGATGTGTGCGGGTTCGGTGCTTCATTAACATATGCGAATGGTACCGGAGGTCTGGAGCGGGTTGGATGTGGAAACAGCGACGGACAATTGCCTGGCGGTAACGCGAAAGGCAGACGTGTAAAGCCGTCTGGTGCAAAGCAGTGTACGGTACCGCGAATGTGCAATAGCATGATACACCTGTCGCCCCATCCCCTTAGCTCCCATCACCCTCCCAGTTCCCGCCCGCCCACCTGCCCCAGCACGTCCATGTGGTCGAACAGCGCCCCCGCCAGCCCCTCCACGTCCTCCGTGCCGTGACCCACGGGTCGGCCCAGCACCTCCAGCGCTGCCTGCCGCAGCTCCGGAAGCGAGGGACATCCCCTGGCGGCCGCCGCCTCCAGCAGCGCGCACACGTGTGCGTCGGCCAGCACGCGCAGGCGGGACGAGGGGTCCGCGTCCGCGGCGGTGCCGGTGGGGGCAGGGACAGGTGGATGGGGGCTGCCGCCGGCGGTCCTTGGGGGCGTTGCGGGGGTTGCGGGGGCGGGCAGGAGGCCCAGCGCCGAAAGCTGCTGCTCCCAGGGGGTCCTGAGGATGCAAAGTGGGGAGGTTGCAAGGTGGTGATCGAGAGGGAACAGGGCAGGAAGGACGGACAGGCATGTGCGCGCTCGCAGGCCGGGGGCTGATGGGCGTAGTGACCGCCAAATGGTGCTCGCCTTGCCTTGCTTTGTGCGCATGCCGGCAAGTGCCCTTGTGTGCATACCGTACGGTACCGTTCACTTTCCAGCTCCCTGAGCTGCAGCGCCCCTGGCAGCCGGCGCACCAGCTCACCCCTGCCGCACCCGCTTGTGCTTTCCTCGTTGGCTGCCCCCCACGCCCCTCCGCCCACCTGGGGTCCAGCAGCCGACAAACGCCCTCCACCTCCCGCGCAGAGTACAGCACCTGGCCCGCTGCCGCCAGCGCCGCCGCCCCCACCGTAGCCGCATGGTTCTCACTGCCCGCGACCGCAGACACGCCCTCCGCCCCCGCCCCCGGGCCCCCAGCTGCCGCCTCCGCCGCCGCCAGCTGCCCTGCCCGCGCCGTAGATCCCATTGTCCCGGTGCCCGCGGGCGGCTGCTGCTGCCGCAGCTGCTCCGGCAGCGGCAAGGGCCGCAGGTGCGCCTGGATGGCGTCCAGTAGCTCGGGGGCGGAGGAGAGGCGGCCCACGCGCTGCCAGGGGCCGGGCTGCATCTGCCGCAAGCGCCGGTGGAGCTGCAGAGGAGTACGGGCAGTAGAGGGTAAGGTACGTACGGCGGAGGCTAGGTGCGTGCATTGTGAGCACGACGGCGAAGCGTGGTTGTGCGTACAGGAACAGCAACGTGGTCTTTCGTGTATGGATGGCAGAATGTGGGTCGAACGTTGCGCCAGGTGTGCACGGCTCGAGCCTGGGTGGCGGGATGGTTTTTGTGGAGGGCGGGTGGGCCGGTCGCGCTGCATGTTGCAGGGGGGCTGTGCGCCCTGCGGCTAGCACACCGCATACGTGCCTGGAGAATGACGGCCGAGTTGGCGGTGACCCTGTGCCGCTCACAGGCCTCGAGGTATACCGTCAGCAGGTTGCCGGGGGGCATGTCCCAACTGCAGCAGGAACGGAAGCACCAGCTGACCCAAGGTGTGGTGCCTCGAGCAAATTATCATGCCCGTGTGACACATTCTGATCAATAAGTGTAGGCCTTCGACGTTGGGCTTGAGTTGCAGCCACGCGCAATGAACAGACGCTCGCGATGACATGTTTGCGCCGCGGGGACTCACCCGGGAGGTAAGAGACGCTCACGAATCCATACTTTACGAGTACGGGGTTCTGAGTCATTCTTCACGTGTTCCACCATGTCGAAGGGTCCTGCCTCTGGGCACTCTGGCTCCATGCCAGCAGTCCCCATAAGACCGCTTTCAGCACGCAGGTCAACGTTCTTAATGAATTAACTGTATATTGGTGTTAGAGATCGTAACTCGGGCTCCTAGGGTGGCGCTCTTCAACAGCGAATGGGGCACTGCTGCAAATGCGCGGAGCATGAGCTTGTGAGAGTGGTGAAGCGGGCAGAGGGAGAGGGATGGCTGTCAGGAAAGCACGAAGTGCATACAAGTTGAGCGCCTGCGGCGAGCTCCGCATGCGACTCACGGTCCACGCAAGGGAGTCTTCCAGGTGTGGGAGCTCCCCTGGTATCGTGCCTGCCTCGCGGACACGCAGCTCCTCCTGGCATCGGATTTGGCTTCTGCTCAACGTTACAACGCAATCATGCGATCAGAGCTGCTTTTGGCATTGCTTGGTAGGCTGCCGGCACGAGAATGCATAATTACACGCACGAGGCGAGGCTGCAGGACAGTTGGTTGTCAGCCAAGGTTGGTTGGCTTCCGGCTGCATTCAAGCTGCCAAGCTGGTCCACGCGCATGCAACGACATGTGCGCAACTGATCAGAGTGCTGTCCTTCTCACTCATTGGAGTACGAGGCATGCTGAATTTGGTGCCGAGTCGGAGCCTTCCTTGTCTTTGAATACACCATGGCCCTCTGCCCCGAAGCATATAAACAAAGGTAAAAATTAACTCATGAATTCCTGGTGGATTGCTAGTCAAGCGCGAAGCGGAAGACATCAAGGACGAGGACGACCTCCTCCCTGACCACCGCCTGCTGCGGGATCGCCGTCGCATCCAAGCGGGCCGCTGAGGCCACAACTGCACATGTAGAGACTCAGTCGAAACACCATGAAGGCTCAACGCGCGCTTACGCTGTGCTGGCGCACACAGGGGCAAGGGGCCCTTGCAGGCTTGCCACCCCAGCTGGGACTGTTGGGCTATGGCTGCGGCAACAGTGTCGTCTACGTCCTAGACCCCGATCGGTCCAGTGGCACTGCCCCATATGCAGTGTCCTTAATCTGCAAGCATATCAGCACACCTGCGAGGGTTTCAACCTTCGCCACCAGCCCGTGGATCCACTTGGCGCTGTGCCGTGCCACCGGCATGTCAGGGCGTGCTGCCACTGCCATCGCCACAGGGCCAGGTGTGGCAGCGCGTTTGGAGGCAGCCTTGCATCAGCACAGACGCTGTCAAGGGATGCTCCCGCTTGGGGTGCGACCACTGTGCACTGCCGCTGCTGCCGCCAGCAAGTCCAGCAGGTCCAGCGCTGCTGCTGCCGCTACACACGCTGCCGCCGCAGCAGCCGCGCCGCCTGCTACAGCCGCCGTTGACACCCTTGCCCCCACTACCGCACCCGAAGTCGTCAAGGATCCTGGCGGCGATACCATCCTGGGGCGTGACAGCGCTGGGCATCGCAGCAGCGCTGTCTCCAAGCGGGACAAGGACGCCGACCCCAGATCCGTCATGATGCGGTTGCTGCGCACAACGACCCTCGGGGTGAGGCGCAGCGCACCTGCGCCATGCGTGATGTGTGTTGGCAGTCGACAGCTGGTATTCGGCCTCTGACCTGTTGCTTGCTCAACGCTTCCAATCCTACCCCTTGTGTGACGGCTACACAGCCCCCACATGTGCATTCCCTCCGATCCTTGGGACGCCGCTTCCGGTACACGGCCCCCACCTCACGCCAAGCAATGCCCAAGCATGCACCTAACATGGGTGTCCCTACCGCGCCCTTCCACCCACTCAACCACCCAATTATCACAGGCCCTGCACCGTCTGGCCTGCCGCCGTCCCCTCCAAGACACCCTGCGCACCAACCCGCTGCTGCTGGCCGCCCTGTGCGCACGGTTGGTGCGGCTGTGGCAGGATCTGCAGCAGCAGCAGGAGCAGCCCGATGGCAACGACGAACCGCGCCACCAGGACAGCTCACTGCCGGCTGGGTACCAGCGGGGGGACATGCAGTGGGCTGGTGGGGAGGTTGAGGGGGAGGCGGAGGCAACAGGGGAGGCGGGGCTGCAGGAGGCGGCGGAGCAGGTGCGGCGGGTGCTGGCCCGCGTGGGTCCCATGTTGGCTGGAGCGCTGCCGCAGATGAGTGTGGGGCAGCTGGCCAGCACCGTGTGGGCCGTGGGTGAGTGGAGGAAAGCGTGGGAGTGCGGGTGGGACGGTGGAAGGTACGGCGTGCGTTGCGTGTGGGGTGAGGTTCCCGCGCGACAGGTCCGCGTGCTGCGCAAACAGGGGGGGCGCTGGGTGCGGGGGGACGTCGTAACGCGGGCGTGTGGGTGCGCTCTGGTGCACGGGCTGTGCTGGCTGCCTCGCGCGAGAAGGCGGGAAGGCTGGAAGGCGTTGCAGCGTACCATGTGCCGCCGACGCCCACCGCTCCAAAGCTTGCCACGCTGCGACGTGTTGTTGGCACGTGTCTCTCGCCGACCGTGCCGGCCTACCCTTGAGCCCTGCACATGCCCACCCTTGGCCGCTTACCGTGATGCCTTGCCCTTACGCCCGCCCGTCTCGCCCTCTTGCAGCTAAGCTGCAGCCGCTGTGGCGTGCGGGAGGCGCAGACGCGGCAGGGGCAGGCGCGGGTACGGCAGCTCAGGAACACACCGACGACGGGGAAGGCCCGGCAGCAGACGAGGGGAGGCGGAATAAGGCCCAAGGCCGCGACACAAAGCGAGGGCAGGACCTGCGCCTTGACCTGACGACAGGGCCAGGGGCAGCAACAGCTGACGGCCGTGCCCCATCTACGCCAGCTACGCATAACTTCCACACTCGGAAGCGAGCCAGGGACCAGCGGGACACGGAAGTGGAGGCGCAGCTGGATGCTGTGCTGTGGGGGGCGGTGCAGCGGCTGGCAGAGGACTGGGCGCAGAGGCCTGAGAGGGCCCGCAGTGCAGCATGGGGTGGAGAGGGGGGCGCAGGGCAGGGCGAGCAGCACGGCGGGTGGTTTGGCCGGCCGGTGGTTCCTTCCGACAGGCGGACGACTGGGTGGGGGGCCGAGGCCAGGAAGGTGGATGTGGCGCAGCTGGCGTGGGGGCTGGTGCGCACGGGTGTGGGTGTGGGTGTGGGGGTGGGTGATGCGCGCAGTGCAGGGGAGGTGCAGCAGGATTGGCAGCGGCGGGAGCGGGAGGGGGATGGGGAGGGGAGGCAGGCGCAGGAGGCGGCGTGGGCGTGGCTGGCGGCGCGGGCGGGGGACGTGGTGTGGCGCGGGGAGGCGAGGGAGGTGGCCAACGTGGTGTGGGCCTTCGCCGCGGCACGCAGGTGGGGCCGGGACAGGGGTAACAGGAAGCAGGCTGGAGTAACAGGAACAGAAAGCAGTGGCGCCTGCGGAACAGGGGTATGGGGCACTGCGTGGGGACGGGGGTGGAGGGCGCGGTGATTGAGGGGCTCACAAGGCAATCGGTGGATGGGGTAGGCTGTCTCAGTCGTAGTTTGAAATGGGTTCTGGGTCCGGTGCTTAGCCAGGAGCATGGGGCCGCACCGCAGCGTTGCATCCTACTGCAAATGCCAATTGCCTGCGCTATCGCTCGCCTGTTATTGTCGCTTGCTATATGCCTTTGCTTTTGCTTTGGTTGCAGGCCTGAGGCCGTTGACGTGTGCACTGCGCTGTGCAAGGTGCGCGGGCGGGGGTGTGGGTGCTGAGTTGCTACACCCAATTCACATGCGTCAACTCCGGTGGTCGGCAACGCCCCGACGGTCAACGGTCACTCACTTCGTGCAGCAAAGGACCCGGGCGCGCCCCCACAGCGCAACCTCCGCTCCACTGTGCTTCAACTCACGCCCCACTGCCCAGCAGCTGAAGATGGGAGCCGGTCATGATTGCCTGCACCCCGACGCGACGCATGGACCTGCGCAGCCGCCCGTGTGCACCAGTGTCATGGCATTCACACCCTGCTTTTTTATTCATTACTGATACGCGGTTTTGGTATCGCTCGCTCGCTGGCTCGCTCGCTCGCTCGTCCTTCAGGCGCTGGACCACCCCCGGCGTCGGGAGCTGCTGCTGCACGGTGGCTACGTGGCCTACCGCGTGGGCGTGGAGCCGCTGGCGGAGGCGGAGACCTGTGCCGTGCTGTGGGGGCTCGCGGCAACCGCAGCCGCGGCGGCGGACCACGTGGCACCCGGCGGGGCCGCAGCAACAGAAGCGGCGGCGGCAGCGGCAGCAAGGGGGCGCGCAGCAGCTGCCAGGCCAGGCGGGGGTGCGAGGCTGGGCCGGCAGCTGCAGTTGCCGCAGGTGTCCCAGGCGGTGGGGCGGCTGGGGTCGCATGCGGCCAGCCACGCGAAGCAGGGTGCGTAACGAGCGGACGTCGGCGGACGTGCTGCCGGGGGGCCATCAGGTCTGCTGCACTTGGGCCTGGGGGCCGCTTGCATGGGGCTGGGGACGAGGGACGAGGGTGCCACACCCCAAGGCGGTCTGTTGGCGGGGCCTGCTGCATCGCAACTGTAATAGGCTGACTCCGGCCGCAGAGACCCCTAACCCTGTGTCGATTGCTCTGCACTGGTATCCGGGGCGAAGACTGAGCTACTCCATGGGCAAGTGCAGAGTGCATCTGTGCCGCTGTGTGTGGGACCCCATTGCCAGTATCAACGCATTGGCCTGGACTCCGGAGCCGTCATGTACCATCAGTCCACGGTGCTGACTCGTGCGACCCTGTGCCCCCGTCGTGGCTTAACCCGACGCCCCATCATGGTCCGCCCCTTACACAGGCAAGCTGACGGGCCGCCAGATGAGCACCGTGCTGTGGTCCCTGGCCACGCTGCAACAGGTGCGGGTAGCAGTGACGTGCAAAACGCAATGCTGGGTGGGTGGAGCCAATGCGCGTGCATATGCATGCCGTCCGCTTTTGCGACGCGTGTTTTGCGTCTTGCCTGAGTCTGCACTGTTGCGTACAGGACGGACTGGTACCAGTGTGACGCGGGTCTCGAGCCATGCGTTTCCGTTATTGGCAGTCGGCAATGCAACGCGCGGCCCGACACACCAGCGTTGACGCCCTGTGTTCCCCGCCGTGATGCCTGCGTATCCCTCCCCCATCGTTTTCACCCCCTGCCAGGCCTCCCAAGGCGCAGTAGAGGTGTCACCAATGGCCCTGGAGGTGGGTTGTGACTGTTGGAAGGGCAATAGCTGGAGCAGAGCAGGAGGGCACCAGTGCACGTGGGACAAGGAACCAACCCGTAAGGGTGAGGTGGCGACGGTGTCAACTGCCTTCTGCTGCTGTCCTGTACACACCCGCCTTCCGGGCCCTTCACCCTCCATTCCCCGCCCGTTCCTGTCGGTGCGCGTGCGTGCAGGCCCTGCTCGAGCCCAGCACGTTTCCCGCGTCTGGCATGGACGGTCGCGCACTGGCCAACGCCGCATGGGCGCTGTACACGCTGGTAAGCGAGCTTTCAATGGACGGGACCCTTGCACCACTTACGCACTTGGTGATTCTGTGCCAGGGGAGGGGTGTGCAACTCGCCCGACTGTTGGCGGTGTGCGCGCACATGGACCCCAAGTTGGACCTGCGACCCCCCCCCCCAGCCCACGGCTGTAATAATGCAATACCTGAAGGATACCAAAAAGCTTGCCTTGAATGGTCGCGATTGCGGTTAGGGCGTCTCAGTTGGAGCCGCTTTGGACATCACCATGCAGGGCCCCTGTCCTGTGCTTGTACTTTAGCTGCTCCCTCACCAAGCCGCTTCCCACCCCTGCGCCCTTCGCCACCACCGCGCACAAGTTCCCCATTTCGGGCAGTCAGCAGCAGCAGGAGGGCCCCCCTGCATCCTTAGCCCGCACCGCCATGGCCGCCATCGCAGCCGCAGCAGCGCAGCGGTGGCAGACGCAGCAGCAGGAGCACCAGGTGCAGCTGCACAGGAGGCGGCCGCAGCAACAGCATGGCGACCGAACAGCCCGCGGGGGCTCCGCACCGCAAAGCGACCAGCAGCAGCAGCAGCAGCAGCAGCAGCAGCAGCAGACGCAGCGGCGGGACTTGTCCGCCAGGGATCTGCTGCAGGTGCTGTGGGCGTGCGGGCGGATGGGCGTCGCGGACCCAGATGGTCAGCTGGTGGCAGCTGCGCAGGTGCGGCCGCTTCGTGGTGTGCATGGTCCCCTGCCTGTCGCACTCGACCTGCAGAGGCAAGGTCTTACATTGCACTTCCCAGGCCGGGCGGTGCTGGGCCCGCTCCCCTGGCTGCACCCCTTGACGCAAGCGCACGCGTCCGCGCTGCACTTACGTGGCAGTCCTTCCTTGCTTTACAACCAACCAACCACCCCTCCTCGCGACATAGCACGAGCCTGTAGCAGCCATTCTAACCGCTGTGCCTGATACCGTGCCGCGTTACGCTCGCTGCCGCTCCCGTGTCCCATGTCCCAGGTGCCATGTCCCAGGTGCCGGGCCCTGGGCGCACGTGCGTGCTACGGCACAGCCCCAAACACACCCAGCCACACCGCCTCAACACCGCACAAACCCTTTTTTTCAGCCAACCTGCTGCTGCTGCCAACTCGCTCTGTGCCCCCTGCCACCCCACGCCACGCCGCAGGCCCTGGCGCAGCGCCACGGCCCCCACCTGGACGCCTGGGCCGTGTCCACCTGCATGGCCGGCCTGGCTGCCCTGGACGCACATGACATGCGTACCTTCAACGCGCTGTGCCGAAGGGCGGAGCAGCTGCTGCCGTCCCCTGCACCTGGCCCTGCACCTGCACCTGCAGCGTCCCGTGCACCGGACCATGTTCCACCTACTGACACCACAACGCAACAGCAGCTGGTTCCGGAGCACCGCCGCCAGCATGATGCGGACCGTCACGGTAGTTCCATTCACAAACATGCGCTGTCAGGTGGCTCTGCTGACAGTGGGTTTGAGGGTCAGGATTGGGGGGCAGCTGGCGTGGATGAGGCCGGCGGAGGCAGGGCGTCCCCGGGCCTGGCGGGGTCTGGGGCCGGCCGCTCCAGGTATGGCGCAGACTGCCTGTCGGCCGGGCAGCTGGTGCTGGTGGTGTGGGCGCTGGCGCGCACGGAGCACACCGACAGCGGGCTGCTGGAGGCGGCGTGCGAGGCGCTGGTGGGGCAGCTGGGGCAGCTGCAGCCTCGCGAGGTGGGTTGAGGGCAATGGGGCTAGGTGTCGAGCTAGTATGGGGCTTGCTTCGGGGGGCGCACCGGCGCTGCAGCTGCGCCTGCAGCTTAGGGAGGTGGGTTGTGGTAGAGGTTGTGGAGCGGCGGCGCCTTTGGGTACCCGATGCCATGCTTGCCAAGCTTCTTCTGGTAAAGGAGTACAGCGCAGCAGCCGAGGGAGGTGGGCTAAGGGGCGTTGGCGTGTTGTGGCCGGGGCTTGGCGGGCCTTCGGGCCGGCCGTGCTCAGCATGCTGTGCCGTCTAAGCCATGAATTCAAGTCACTGCCAAGTGTTAACAACTCGACTGACAACCGATCCTTTCCTGCGTCTGCGTGCACACGGCGGTCATGGCTGCATAGTTAGCCAACCTGCTCGACCTGCAAGTCACACGTCGGCTGTTGGCTGCCGCATGCTTGCTTGTTGTTTCCTGGCAATGCCGGGAACGTATCACAGCCGTAACGGCCGTAACGCTTCAGCGAAAGCGAGCTACTGACTCGTCCTCCCCCCCTAGCTGCACCAACCTGATGACGTGTTACCCCACCTCAGGTGTGCCGGCTCGTCGCCGCACTAGGCCGTCTGCAGCACTCCCACCAGGCGCTCATGGCTGCCGTACAGGACCACCTGCTGTACGGCAACAACGCGCTGTCGTACGGCGCGGAGGACCTAGTGGCGCTGCTGCATGGCGTGACGCGGGCGGGTGCAGCGCAGCAGTGGTGCGTGTGTGCGGGCCGTGGGGGCGGGGCGGGGACTCGCCAAATTAAAGCGTCGAGCGGGGGCAGCAAAGCCGGAGGACGGGGTCTAGAGCGATGCAGAGCAGCTGCGAAGAGCACGACGAATGGGTGTTGTTGCTATCAAGCGTCTGCCATATTGTCACAGACTGTCCAGCCGCGGGACGTTCCCGAAGTGCTACTGTTGTGCGTTGCAGTGAGCCGCTGTTCGAACGAGCTGCCTCGTTGCTGCTGCGGCGGCGTGGCGGCGGCGGCGGTGGGAGCGGCGGCGGCGGTCTGCGCGGGGTGGACGCGCAGGGGCTGGTGCAGCTGGCGGGGGCGCTGGCGGCGCGGGGGGAGCCGTGCGACGCACTGTTCGAGGTGAGCTGTGACGAGGGGCATGTGGGGCTGGGGAGGCGGGGCGCGGGGTGGGGGAGGGACCAGAGGTGGCAGGTGCGCTTCGTGGGGTGGGGTGACGATCTGCGCGGTGGGGTCAGGTGCATCTGGTGGATGGACGGGGGGTGCAACGCGTTTTGATTACCGGCCGCAGCTTGTGTGCTGGAGTGCGAGCTGCCCGAGCTGGCAGACACGGTGCTGACGTGGAGTGCCATGTGCCACGTGCCACGTGCCGCCGCGTGCAGGAGATCGCGACAGAGGCGCTGCGGCGGGCGGGGCAGCTCAGCCGCCCACAGGGGGGGGGGGTTGGCGGTGCGGCCAGGTAACCGGAACGCAAACCAGCAGGCGGACCGGGGGTGGGGCGGTAGGCGGGCGCGACTGTAAGGATTGTGAAGGGGCTGATCACGTAATCGGTCGTCCACTGTGGCTGGATGTGCCCGGGGAAGCGGCCGGCCAGTGGCAGCTTTTTCTGAGGGCCTATGAGGTTTGGCGGGGAAGTGCTGGAGAAGGTGCTGCGCGTGCAGAGATTGGGGCAAGCTTGGCAGGGGGGCAAGGGAGGGTCAGTCGTACCCGGTGAGCGGGATGGGTTGCAGAGGGTCAAGGTGGTTCGTGCACACGCAGGCGGCAGGCAGGACGTGCTGCTGCTCAGGCAGGTCAGGAGAGGTCGACACGGGGGCACAGCGCATAGGGTCTGAGTGAAGGCACTACAGATAAATCTAGGGCATTGGCACTGCGTGACTCCGGTTGGGGCAAAGGCGTGGTCACGTGCACAGGGAGAGCCTGGCGCTCAGGCCAAGCGTTTGGGAAACTCTGCGGCGGCAGCATCAGCAGCAGCAACGGGCGAGCGGAGTGCAAGGTCCTAAACCCGGTTTAGTGGACCCCATCCGCCGCCGGTCCAGGAACGGCCCTCCCCATCGCCCTCACCCCGGCCTGTATCGCCCCTCCCCCCATGCGCCTTCCCCCTTTTGCCCGCCCCAGCGCCTGCCCATGCTGTTCCTGTGCAACAAGATGGACCTGCCGGCGGCCGCCACACCCGGCGAGGTGGCGCAGGCGCTGCACCTGCCCACCGCCGCACAGCGCTCCTTCCAGCTGCAGCCGTGCAGCGCGCTGCAGGGCGACGGGATCAAGGTGGGCTAGGAGGGCAACCTGATGGGCAACGGCGCTTTGGTGATACGGTGCACGCGGCTGTCGGCATGACGCGCACAGATCTGATGCTGCACGTTGGGGCTTATAGAGACTGTGGACGGCCATCTTGCTTTTCAGCGTGGCGCGCCGGTGTGCCTGTGACGTTGTGCGCTGTTGTGGCCTCCCTTGCTGCAGGAAGGCATGCAGTGGCTGGTGGACCAGCTGTCATGACGGGCTGCCACGCCGCAGCTAAACCGCTTCGCTCGAAGCCGCCAAGGCACAGTACTCCACGCCACCTCAGCGCCTGCATGGGTAGCGGCGCACAGCCGCGGGACGGCTGCAGTACAGCATGGGCGCCAAGGCCACGTGAGCAGCGCCCTTTCGAGGTCGCACCGCCGCCTGTCTGGCGCCGCCCAACACACGCGCTCGGACCCACAACGGCCGGCGTACCGGACACCCAGCCGACGCCCCCATAAGAGCGGCTCCTGCCAGTCGCCCACACTGCCGTGGACGCTCGACCAAGTGTACCCCGGAGGTCCACCTGGCCTACGATGCGTCTCTGCGCTTTGTGCCTACCCACAAGCCACCTGCGCGTGATCACGCTGCCGACAGCCCTGGCAACACGGGAATGCGGCCGAAAGCCAAGGAGCGCACACCCCGGTTCCAGGCGGAGAGTGTTGAGACCGGCTAGGGCTTCTGCTAGCAGCGCTCACTGTTCGTACCGCACTGGCAAGACACGGAGGCGCTGGTCGTTCACGTGAATGTTCATTTGGTCTGCGTCGGTGCCTGCCTTTGCGGATGTGTGCGGCGGCAGAACCCTGGGCATTCGCAAACCAGCCGCCTTAGGCACCGTGCTTGGTTGCACGCGAAGGTGGCGTGGCTTCGCAATGCTACTTACCACGGCGTGCCTCACCTGTTAACGCAACCCCTGGTGGGGCTTACGTTGCCATGCACCCGCCTTCCCCATGGCTAAGACACAACAGCACCTTGCCTCCATGTAACGTAACACCCTGCATCCCTGCCCTGCATTGTGGGCAGCGTCTGTGGGCACTTGGCAAATGTACTGGAACAGCAACACCGTTATAACTAAGAGTCTGGACGGCAAAGGATCACCACCTGCGGGAGGCGGTACACACAACAGTATTTATAACGAGTACCGCTGTCGTCTGGCGTTCTGCTTGCTGTCCATGTGCCTTCGACATGATGGCAGGCGGCTCGCGCGAGGCTGGACCCGAGCCCCTTCACGCACGTCATAGATACGACATAATGCTCATGAAAAAAAAGTACAATGCGCATTGGCAGGAGTGGAATGCAATGGACGGCATGAGCACTTCAGGGCGGCGTTGTGGTGGTGCGGTCTGCGGTGGTGGCACGCTGTGGCGCCTCCACCAGGCTCTGGTACACCAGGTCCTAGAGGTGCCCCTGCCCACTGTTGCCCACGCCGTCCCCGCGGCCATGCTGTAGCTGCCTGAGCACCAGGGGCAGCCGGGCAGGCGCAGGAGCCGCTCCGGCAGCTACAGCATTGCTACGGGGACGGCGGTGCACACGGTATAAGATCACTCAACGCCATCATCGTGCTTATGTTAGACGTGCCAATGTTTTAAAATGCGACACGGGCATAAATCATGCGCCCCAAGACACGCACAGAACGCACCACATCACCAGTTCTGCTGTCGCTACCACCACCACCAGCCGTGCCACCAGCGGCCACCTGCAGCCGTGTGCTCAGCACGCGAAAGGCCTTGCACTGCGGCAGCAGCGGCAGCAGGTTTTATACCAGCCAGTCCACCTACTCCTCGACACCAATGACCACCACCACACCACCAACAGCTGGAACCCGTTGGCTAGAACCCTCGGTCGCTTTCCATGTTGGTCAAGCTCGCAGACATAATTGCCGAATGGGTTTTAATTTGTGGCTGTAATGTATTTGTTTCAGCTCATGCGGTGTCCAGCGCCTAGTATATAGAGTTCGCTGGCGAATGTCGCGCAAGCCGTTCGGCTGATACTCAAGTGCCATACCGCGACAAGCACTGCCTGCTGTTCGCAGCATGCACTGCAAGAGTGTCAGACACCGTGCAAGTCCAGCGGTGCACTTCTCCGAAGGTTTGCGGTGCATCCCCGCTGGACCGCATGCAGCCACCCCTGGAGGCGTCCCCGCGCCGCAACTTTTAACGTTGACAGCGCTGCCTGCAGGACACTTTTATCACAGCCCAGTGTGCCTGTTAGCGCCTGGTTAAAGCTGCTTCGGCGTACATCGTCTCTTGCTGCGCTCTCTCGATCCTCTACTCAATCAGTCGCCTTGCGTGCGTGGATCGCATTCTCTCAACCATACCAAACCACTGACCTTAGTTACACGGTGTAATTAGAAGACAAATGAGCGCCCTGCTAGAACACACTTGTTAGCGCCATGCCTTCGCGTGTCTTTGAGCCGCAAACAGAGCCAGTCGCCGCTGTCCGTCCATGGGGCCTTGCTAAGTTCTCCGCAACCGCTCCCGAGGCAAGTTGGGGGGTAGTCGCTTTGCGCGGGTGGTGTGCGTGTGCTATAGCGCGTCGGCAGCCGCAGCTGCACTTCCTTGGCGCCTTGGCGACGCGGCCTTGGGGGCCCATTTAGCTTGTGCTGTTTTGTGTGCATTCTGCTGCTGTGACTGCGTTTCCGTGTTTCGCGGCTTGTCGGCGCGATCTGTGGCCAATGGAAGGTCCTTTCGCTGCCGAGGAATTGCGGTCTGGGACTCACCTTCCAAGGCTGTCTCTGAGCGCTGCCAGCGTGTTTCAGCATCAAATCGATCGCTAATGATCCTGGCATGCTGGCGTGTTGTTTGTCTGCCTGACCCACTGGGAAATTCCAGTTGCATGGCCGTCGCCGTCTCCTTTAACTCGACTCCTCGCCAACCCCTTCTCCTTGCCACGCAGTGCGTCAAGTTCCCGAGCTAACACACGCTTTCTCCAGAGGGGGGAGCTAGCTAGATCGCTGCAATAGTTTTGGCCCGGTGCAAGCCTAGAGAGTGATTCTTACCACTCACAGCAACCAGTTACCCGTGGACTCCCTATCAATAATGATGACCGACGACGTCCTGGCCGCTCCTATTTTTGAGGGCAGCGAGAAGCGCATCGAGGTGGACTTCCGCCTCGGCCCCAATTCGCCCGTCAATGGACTGCGCTCCATCCCTCGCGAGACGCTCGACGAGCTGATGACCCTGGCGCGCTGCTGCATCGTCTCTTCGCGCAGCAACGACGATATGGACGCGTATGTGCTGTCTGAGAGCAGCTGCTTCGTCTATCCGACGAAGTGGATTCTCAAGACTTGCGGCACGACGCGCCTGCTCAACTCTGTGCCGCGTCTGCTCGAGGTCGCCCGCGCTCTGGGCATGGAGCCCCGCCGCTGCAAGTACACCCGTGCTAGCTTCCTGTTCCCTGAGAACCAGGTGGGTCTGCGTCTTGGGCTGCATGGGAATGATAATTCATCCGTACACGGCACCGTTTCGTTTTTCCCCTACCCCCGCACGCCTTGTACTCCACATACGTCTTGCCCGTTGTGCCTCATCGTTTTTGCTTATCAGCCAATGGTGGTTTGCGTGATTCTGCAATTGAAGTCAGCCTGTACTGCCTTGCTCGCTGCTTTTTGTCACCACTGTCTTTACCCACCGCACCTCACGCTCTGCCCCGCCCCCCTTCCCCCCTCTCCCTTCCCTCCCCCGCAGCCGTTCCCCTACACGGCCTACGAGCACGAGGTGGGCTTCCTGGACGAGCACTTTGGCTCGATCAGCCCCAACGGCAGCACTGCCTTCGTCCTGGGCGAGCCGTTCCAGGGCCTGCAGTGGCACGTCTACCTGGCGGACGACATGCGCGCTCTCGAGCCCGCCTACAAGCCCACCTACAACTTCGAGGTGTGCATGACGGAGCTCGGCGCGGAGGCTGCCCAGCAGTTCTTCCGCAGCGAGAAGTTTGTTTCATCGGAGCAGACGACCAAGGACACGGGCATCATCGCCCTCAAGCCCGCCGCGCTGATCGACGACTACGTCTTCGAGCCGTGCGGCTACAGTATGAACGGCATTGACGGCACCGGCCTGATCACCATCCACGTTACGCCGGAGGCTCACCAGAGCTACGCGAGCGTGGAGTTTTCGGGCTACAGGGAGGATCTGGTTGACCCGGTCAAGCTCTTGGCGCAGGTGGTTAAGATTTTCCAGCCAGGCAAAGTCTCGGCGACCCTGTCGGTTGACAAGGTCGATGTGGACGCGGCCGCCGGCACCGGCGGCAAGTGGGGCGGTCTGCCGGCGCTGCCGGCGGGCTACGGGCTGCAGGGTGCGGCCAGCCAGGTGTCCCCTTGCGGTGGCAAGGTGGCGTACTACACGCTGGCTGAGAAGCTGGCGGCCCCTGGCTCCCCCACGACGGTGCTGCACCATGCCGCGTCCTTCCTGTCGATTGCCACCTCGTCGGATTCTGAGGGTGACAACGGCAGCGAGCCTGAGCAGGGAATCGCCGCCTAGACGCTCTGAAGGTTGGGCAGCAGTAGCAGTAGCAGCAGCGGCGGCAGCGGTGGTGGGTGTGTGTTGAGGGGCAGCAGCAGCGGCTGGGGGCTTGTGGATTGCGGAGAGCACCGGGGCTTGGTTGTACGAGTATTGGGACTTGTGTGCAGAGTGAGGCACGCGTGCGTGTTGCCGTGTCACGTGCTGTTGTATGGCCTTGGGCTCTGGACCTTTGCACGACGTGCACTGGGCGTGCTCATGTCTACCTGCCAGCAGTGTCTTGGACCGCGTGTGACGTCCTGCTGCTCATGAACAAGAGGAACGAGTCTGGTGCGCTGGACCCTGGCGTGATTTGCTGCTGCGGAGCTGCGTATGCTGCCGCTGTTTGTGTGCTACTGTGCCGCCCAGCCAGTCGGGCAGTGTTGGTGAGCTTGATGACGTGGGTTCCAGCCACGCTGAGGCACTGAGCGCGAGGGCTGTGTGGGTTAGCTGTGCCTCGGTGCGTGCGGCCGCCCACACCTTGTGGGTTTTGTGCGCCGTGCCAGGTCGGTGGACTAGTGCAGCTGCGCAGCCGTGTTTTCAGTGACGGGACTGGTGGTGGAAGGGGCGTATGGCAGCCGCGTTTTGCGAGGCTTTTGATGCGGCAGCGCTACTGGATACCGTGCTGTGTAGGAGGACGTGCCTGTGTGTTCGTGACGTGAACGCAAGTAGCAGGAGTCAGGCGTCGTTGTGTGTCTATAGGTGTGGCCTTTGCCCGGGATGCAGCGCTTCACCCTCTGGAAGAGTCTTGCAACTCGGACCGTGCTTAAATGCTTGCTTGCTTGCTCTTTGCATCTTGGAAAAACGTTGTACCGCGTGCCATCTATGCAGCGGGCGTATGAGAATTAGCGTATGATGCGTGGGGCGGAGTAGTAACGCTTAGCTGTATTACTAATTGCACTGAAGCAAGGCTACCCTTGCATCTTGTCCCAGCTGGCTTTGAAATGCAGCTGGCTGCTGCCTGTTGGCAGCTCACATGGTGTCGCAGCAGGGTGACACGGTAGTACTTGGGTTTTTTTCAGCGCCCAGTAGAAAGCTTTGGGCTTGTCCTGCTTGCTGTTGCTCCTTGGGACAGGGCAGTATTGGTTATAGACGGCGGAGAGAGTATGGCTGTTGCTTCTCGCTCGCGTATGAACACATTGGCCTGTCGTGGAGTGGACTCCCGAACTGATTTGTAAAGATCAAAGGCCTGCATGCGTCTGTTGTGTCCTAGCCGGTGGCTAAGCTCTGGGGTGAACCGCCCCGAACTGCCTTGCAGTAAGCCTCGAGAGTTCAGCTGTCGCCACCAGAGTGCACGACTACAACTGCGCCCCCTAGCACACAAGGCTTCTCTTCACAGAAACCGCCATCATCAACACCTCTGGGGCTCTCAATCACGAAGGTGCCACTCAGCAAGGTTGGCATGTATGTGTACCGGTAGGCCAAGCGTCAAACCTCGTCCTACACACCTGGATATGTGAGGCCACATGTCCAGGTGTGCACGTGGGTTATAAGCGGAGCCTATGGGTCGTCATGTATCCCCCACAACAATGAACAGCAGCCACCGCGATTGTTCCACGCATGGCTCGTTAACAACATTTATACTTGAAGGCGGCAACCTAAGCTTTCTGTGGGCAGGAGGTTCCCATCACGGGCATGCAGACCCTCTGTACGGCAGCCGCTTTATTACTCGCAGCCCCCTCCTACTTCGCTTTACGGCATCAAAACACCAGCCAACAAGGATTTCACACATGCAGGCCGCTAGCACACGGTCAAGAGCTACGAGCTGGTACACGTGGTACCCTTATCGGTATTTGGGTCCCAGCAAGGCCCTGATTTCTTGTGCTCAGTCCCTGGGGTGCCCGCTCACCCCATCTCGCTACTCTTTGGGCGCTGCCGTACGGTGGCTCGCGCACGAAGTAAAGGCTGTCACCATCGCCCATTGGAGTAGTATAGTGTCATGGCATTACATTAGGGAGCTGAGCTTGTGAAGGCTCGCAGTGTAGGGTTGTCCGAGTTTCAGTAAGGAGCCCGTGGCTCCGAGGGCGCATACAGGAGGTCCATCGATAACATGGCGCTTTACAAGAGGGCTGCCCTAGTCATAGCGCTTTGTTGCGGCCTGGCGTGGACCGCCACCGCGCAGAAGTAGGTGGCGCACTATGCCGGTGCACGCGCACAAGAAGCTGATGCGTTTCCGTCTGGGTTGTTGGCCTCTTGCCGCCAACCGAAGCAATGGAGTCCCAAGGCAGGAGAGGGTTTGCCCTGTGTGTGATTCCGGC
>QAXN01000747.1:1979-25254 GCA_004335795.1 Chlamydomonas sp. 3222
GGTGGGTCGGGGGTGCGGCTGGCTGGTTGGAACCTGTCTGGGGTCGCAAGACGTGGGTCGGACGTTTGGCTCTCAAGGGAAAATATGCGAGGGAAAGAGGTGACGTGCGGCTACGAGGGAGCCGGGGACAAAGGGCTCGATGGGCGTGCACGAAAGAGGGCAACCCTCAGGGCGGCCTGCGGCGCCGCTTGCGGGCTGGGGTGGGCAGGGGTGTAGGGACGTGTCCTGTGAGGCAGCGGAGAGGCCGCCGGGGCGCGTTGCGGCAGAGTGCTGGTTGGGTACCAGTGGGAGTAGGGGCGGGTGGGGGCTGGCGAGCAGGTCCGCAGACGAGTCGGCGCGTTGCTGCATGCGTGGGTTGCTGACTGGTGGTGGTGTTTTCGGGCGGCAGGGGGAGAAGCCGGTTTGGGGCCTGGGTGGGCCAGGGTGGACACATATTAACCCTGCTAAACAGAAAGCCGTGACGTGGTAGGGCGCAACTTGGTCTTGACGTAGGTGTCGGCTGCCGTGGTGCTGAGAGGCTGGGTTAGGGGCCGGGGGGTGTTGCTTTGGCGTGGGTTCCGCTGTGCACTTTTTGGAGCTGTGGGGGAGGGGCTCGAGCTGAAACCCTGAGGTGGTGGTCCCCAGGCACGCGTTATGCCCCATGGCCCATTGCGCTGCCCCCCCTCTCCGCCGGTCACCCTCTGCCGTGCTACGGTCCTGCGCCCACTCAAACTGCTTCTATGCCCCATCGCCCTGCCCTGGTCTTCCACTTTCTACAGGTTTGCTGCCCCTGCCAGTTTCCCTTGCCCGTCAGCTGGCCTGCAGCCCCAGTGACCTTGGTGTCCTTGGCTTTCCATATCCCCAGGTGGGCTCCCCCCGCCAGTTCACGTTCCCCGTGAAGGACCACGTCACCATTGCGGAGGCCCTGGACATGGTGGACTTTGAGTCGGCGGCTGAGGTGGGGGGGAATGTAGAACGTTGTCAGAAGCAAACGTGGTTGCATGGCATGACATTGACGACCAGTAGCTGGACGTGATGTCTTACTCGGCGTGGCTGGGGCCCTGGAAATTGTGGTTTACGAGTCGGCGGCAGCGGTGGGTGGCGGCAGCACAGCTGCCATGGTGCCACAGTTGCTATTTAGAAAGTTATGCCATACTTGGCGTGCTTGGAGGCCCTAGGAGCCTGGTGGACACGTCGGCGACAGAAAGGCAGTGCGCGGAAGTGACAGGGCCTAGAGAACAAATGAACTGAAGCTAACGCGGTCTTGCGTAACACGCCGCCAGGTGTGGGCCACTTCTGCTGCACGGTCATGTCCGTAGGAGCGCCGCGGCTCCACCACCCTGCCCCCTGCCTGTCCTCCCCCTCCCCCATTTACTAACCCACCACCCCTGCACCACCCCGTTCCAATGCCGCCCCCGCCCCCAGGTGTCCGGCCAGAAGTTCTACTACCTGCGCAACGCGGGGGCGCTGTTGGAGCTGGCGCTGGTCAACTACGCGATGAACAAGGTGGGCAACACACTTGTTTACAGACCAAACAGCCCAATTATAGTGCGGGTGAACCGGCTACACTATCTGATACCGTACATATGGCATCATAGGGGAACATGGACGGGCGCGCAAAACGTTGTGCTTACTGAGTAAGCCTTCGGCGATGCTTTGTGGGGCAGTTGCACGGTATCCGTCGCCTGCGTGCCCATGGGCGCCGCCTTCACTGCGCGTCACCAGTTCAACCGCCAGCCGCAAACCACCAGCTGCTGACGTTGCAGCTCATGCCCCGAACGTCCCCGCCCTCTCATGGTACTTGACCAGGGTGATCAGCAGACCCACAGTGTCTTGCAGGCGTGTGAGTGTATTAACACCGCCTCCCCACCTGTACCAGGTTGTTCACGGCCATCATGATCCCCGACCTTGTCAAGGACACCAGCGGCTTTACAGATTCTGAACATGTGTTTAGACGTGTGGAGATGTGTGTATTAAGACCGCATCCTCCCCTGCCCCAGGTTGTTTCCCGCGGCTTCACGCCCATCATGACCCCCGACCTGGTCAAGGACACCAGCGACTGTACAGTGTCTTAGCATGTGTGTATTAAGACCACCTCCTCCCCTGCCCCAGGTTGTTTCCCGCGGCTTCACGCCCATCATGACCCCCGACCTGGTCAAGGCCAGCGTGCTGGAGAAGTGCGGCTTCCAGCCCAGGGGCCAGGGCACGCAGGTGGGGGCCATGGGCCGGGGACGTGGCTCAGGGCCAGGCACGTGCGCGCGGCATGCAGACAGCCGCACCGGCATGCAGCACCGTAATGACCCCTCTCTTCATTGAGCAGGACGCCCAGCACACTCGTGACAGGTCCCCTTGTTGGTCGATGCGTCCCCCTCTTACCCCTGTTTCCGTCAACCCTGCCACCTTGTTGTGACATTCCGCACGACACACCTGCCCCCTGCCCTTCATGCTCCCCTGGACTCCAGATCTACGCTGTGGAGGACAGCCCCCTGTGTCTCACGGGCACTGCCGAGGTGCCCCTGGGCGGTGTGTACATGGACCGCATCCTGGCCGAGGAGCAGCTGCCCATCAAGATGGCGGCCTTCGGGCACTGCTTCAGGACGGAGGCGGGGGCGGCAGGTGGGCACGAGGGTGGGCGGCCCGTCCGCGTGTGGGTTAAGGGCTGTGTAGCGATGCAGTTGCAGGGGCACACTTGCATATCACAATGAGCTGTGTGGCCATAGGGAGGGCGGAGGCGGTGGCGGGGCGACCCCGGGGTAACTGAAAGCGCGTCTCCCGCTTCTTTGTCTGAAAGCCGAAGGGGGCAAAGCCGACCATGCGCCTCCAACACCTAAAGGTGTAGTATGTGCTTTGCGGGGGTACGCGAGGGCGGCGTGTAAGGCGGCAGGGAGTCACGGGAACCCTTGTTCCTGCACGTGCGGAGGAGTGGAATGATACGGTACAGCTAGAGCGGGAGGTGAACCCGTCGGTGTGGGGTAAGGCGTTGCAGGCAAGCGCGCGTGACGTCATGCGCCCGAGCGCGTCCTGCCGTACGACCTTCCGTCGTACGTGTCTTAAACCGTGCCCATCACGCTCTACCATTCTCCCTTGCGCTCCGGTATGGCGGGCACGGGCTGTGCTCTACCGCACCCTCGTAAGACCTCTTGAATTACGTCCCGATTCCCTTTTGCCCCGCCCCCTTCCTACCTCCTAGCCCCCTCTAACCACATGCCCGATGCCTCCATCCCCGCCCCCTCCTGTGCCCCAGGCATGGCTGGCAAGGTGCTGTACCGCGTGCACCCTAAGTCAGCAATCCCTGTTGCAGCTTGACACACTCATGCACCTTGACGCCCTCATGCATTTGAACACGCATTTTCCCTTCACAGGCATGGCCGGCAAGGGGCTGTACCGCGTGCACCAGTTCTCCAAGGTGGAGATGTTCGTGCTGGCCACGCCGCAGCAGTCGGAGGCGCTGCACCAGGAGCTCATCGACATCGAGGCGGAGATGTTCGAGGAGCTGGGGCTGCACTTTAAGGTAACAGCAACGGGTCCTGTCTAGCCTACGCACCGGTATCCACGGACTGTGTTCCACATAACCAAGGTGGCATGGTTACCTAATCTGGGGCTGCGTTTTACGGTGCTTGCAGCAAGGGCGCTCGCAGCGCAATACGATGTGTCCGCACCCTCCTTTCAGGCCATCGTACTGCGTAACACACCACCGCTGCTCCCAAACCATGCCACCCCACCTCTCAGGTTCTGGACATGCCGTCCGGCGACCTGGGCGCGCCCGCCTACCGCAAGTTCGACGTGGAGGCGTGGATGCCTGGGCTGCAGCGCTACGGGGAGATCTCCTCCGCCTCCAACTGCACAGACTACCAGAGCAGGCGGCTCAACATTCGGTACAGGTGCGTGTGCGCGTGTACGGCATGCACATGCACGTCACTCCATGCACAGGCACGTCACTCCATGCACAGGCACGTCACTCCATGCACGCGCTGCCGGCGGCAGCGGCGGGCTTCAAAGTAGTCTGCTGCTCTGCCCCCTCACAAAAGACCCTAATACACACGGCCCGCGTGTGGCGTGACCCCAAGACGTCCTCCAAGGCTGCCCTGCCGCGGGTCGTTCCTTAACCATTAGCTCGGGCCCTCACAAATCACGTCCGACTCTAGCCGCCTACCCACCCACCCCAGCGCACTGCGACCGCAGTACCACCTTCCGCGTTCCACATTCCGCACCCACAGGCCCGCGGTGCACAGGGCTCTCGACAGCTCCAGCGCCTCCCATCCTCCCCATCATCAACAACCACATTGATATCCTGTGTCACCATATTTCGCTCAGTATGTAACTGCGTGTCACAATCATTCGCAGGCCTGCGGCTCCCAAGGACGCCAACGGCGCCGGCTCGGACGGCGACTCCGGGGCCGGTGCCGCCAAGGCGGCGCAGGGCGGCAAGGACGGCGGCAAGGGGCAGGGCAAGAAGGGCGGCAAGAAGGGCGGCGCGGGCGGCGGCGGCGGCAAGACCGAGTTCGTGCACACGCTCAACGCCACTGCGTGCGCCGTGCCGCGTATGATTGTGTCCATTTTGGAGAACTTCCAGCAGGAGGATGGGAGCGTGGTGGTTCCGGTGCCCCTGCGGCCGTACCTGGGCGGCATGGAGGTCATCCGGCCGCCCAGCCAGGGCAAGAAGTGAGGGGGGGGGGGAAGGAAGGCGCGGGGGACCTGTAGGGTGTGTGTGTCGTACGGTTGTTACACTGCTACGCCGCTCCGCAGAGCCGGCTCACAGCACGGAGGCCCTGAAAGGGACCTCAAGGCAAGCGAGCGGCCCCCAAAATAAGGGCACGCCCCCTAGGCACACCCCCCTCGCAAGGGCGAAGAGCCACCCGAAAGACGGCACAGGCGAGGCCACACGCACGGTGTGTGTGTGTGAGAGAGGGTTCGGAAGGATGTTGCGCTAGGGCAGGTGGGTTGCGTTGCTGTGGGCTTGAAGCTGTGGTGCGCTATGGTGTGTGCGGATGCGGGACTGCGGTGCGGGGATTTAGGGGATGCCTAGGATGGCGGCAGCGAAGTTGCAGAGTGGCATTTGCACTTGGGCGGCCGTGCGCTGCCGTGCGTGTGGCCACGCCATACAGGGCATGAGCGCTGTGTTGAGCTCCTGTGGTTGGGGAAGCGAAGGGTACGGCCCAGAAGTGGGTACCCGGATGCGCATGGTCCAGGCTGTTGGTAGCTGGGTGGTGCTGAGCAAGGGAGGTCCCTGTTGCCGAGCCTGGTGGGCAGGCGGGTCTGGGAGCAGGAGGCCGCGCAGTGGTGTTGCGAATTGCAGCGGGTGTGAAGTTGTGTACGGGACGTGAGCGGTGAGTGTGGGGGAGCGCTGCGTTACCAGGCCCCATTTGCAATGATTATCAGAGACTATTTCCTCGGTGATGCAGTATTTTCCGAAGTTTGGGGTACGATAGCACATTATGCTGAGCAGCTCCCGGTTCCAGTTGCCTTCCCTGCCGAACATTAACACTCTGTATCGGTTGGGCGCATCAGCACCCATATGCCAGCGCTGCTTATCTCACTTGTTGGGGAGGTGCTGAGGGGATTTTGCCACGAGGACCTGTCATGTGCTTGAACTACTTTTGCTGCTACTGAGGCAGTTCTGTCCCCGATGCAATGAAGGCGTACATCTGGCTGCGATCTCGCTCAAAGCTGCTGGGCCGGTCTGCATGTGCACACTCCCGCTGCCGCAACATACATTCTCCTGAGACCCTACTTCTCAAGTAGCTGTGAGCCAAGATGTCTTACAGCCCAACCACAAGACAAGAGCAAGCCGGTTGAGGCGGACATCACACAGCAGCAGAGCCAGAGTTGTTACAGCGCCCGCCCTTTGGCCAGCGTGTGATCCATGGTTAGTTCTGGGCCCTCCAAAAGCGTGTCATCCGATACAACCTGTGCGGGCCATCAATGGTATAATATACACGCGTCCTAGCCGCATAACACCTAGGCTCGGCCCCTGTTTAACCTAGTGTATGCAAGCTCACTCATGCCCCTGTGTGCGTGGTATGTTGCCGGCTCGGCCTCAAGCCCAGCGCAGCAAGCCGATGTCCTCGTCGAGCCCACTCGCCAGTGCGCTCACGCCCAGCGTACAGCAGTACGCAGCCTACAAGCTCTCCCAAAACTGCTAGTGCACCAGTCGCTGTGATCTAGTCCACCAAGGCACCGCTCCGGTCCGAGAAGCCGATCGCGACGCTTAATCGCGCTGGACGGAGTCGAACTTGGACACGGCGGTGATGGCAATGGCAATAGCGCCCAGCACAGCGCCACCAGCCAGCAGCGAGTACAGGAAGTTGCGCAGCGAGGGAGTGACGGTAGCCTCGGCGACCAGGGGGTTGGCCATGGCAGCGCCAGCAGCAGCGGTCACACCAGCAACCAGAGCCTTCTGGTTCACCTTCTGAGCACTGCACACAGGTAATCGAGAGTGGTCGGAGAAGATCAGCGACCGACTTGCACGCGAGCATGCCGACTCTTTGGCCCGAGTAAGTGCCTCACCTGGCGCGCACGACCATGCGGGCGGCAGGGCGAGCAACCGCTGCAAAGCAGAGAAGAATATAGGAGCTTAGCCGGCTGTGTGTAGCTGACCTATCGCAAGCCAAGGTGAACAGGGCATTCGTCGCTCACCCACGCGGGAGCTGGCGCGAGGAGCGGCCAGAGCCTTCTGGGAGACGCACACGGCGGCCATTTTGCTCGTTTAGTTGAGTGTGGAACGGGCGACGAAGGTTGCGCGGTGCGGTTGCTGCTGTGTGCTGGAAACAGACCCACCTTCATAACCTCATCATGAGATCTTGGCGGTTGGTGGTTGGGTCCGGGGAGGGTCCATGCGCTGCCCCTGGCCCTGGCCCCGGCCCTGCGACCCCTTCAAACGTGCAAGGGCCAAACTGTCATGCGTCGACTGGTACACTCAGCCGTCACTGCTGCTGCAGCGTCACATGTGCCTGACGGCCAAGCCTCTGCATTCCAGCGATGCGATAATAGTGACCTTTCCGTCTCAACGTGCAACATGCCCCTCAGCAGAGTTGATTTGAAGGATATGAGATTTTGTCTTGCTCGTAACATAGGCAGCGGCTGAGCTTCTGTACCAGTCCATGTCGGGGCCTCTGCGGGACACGGCTGGGGCTTCGCGATTGACAGCTGATATCACGACCATGGGGTGGAAGGAAACGCGCTCAGTTAAACAAGGAGCATACGGGACCGTGCGCCTGAAATTGGTCACGTGCGCAGAGGGCAGCGCTGGAAGTGAGCCGCTGGGAGCCAGCCTGTGTCCCACCCGGGTGGACCAGTGTAACAGTGTGGCCAAAAGCCGGGGGCCCATATCCGGGCCGAGACACAGCGACGGCCGCTGGGGCCTAAGGCACAAGCTGGGAGGGCTCGAAACACGGGACAACGCAAGAACAAGCGCGCACGCAGGTGTGGTACACGTTCGGCGGGCTCGGCTCGTCGGCTGCCAGGCTGCGCGTCTCATGGCCAACACTTCTGCAGTTGAGCCGTTGCAGCAGGCAACATCGCAACTCATGTTGTTGTTGCATCCAGATCCTGTGCACACGGGTTGCATAAGCTGTGTGCGGGTTTGCCCTATCATACATCATCGTTAGTGCGTCCCCTCTCACACAGCAGTAGCACCTTGAGACGGCGCCCCGTGGGCAACTCATGCGCTTGGGGCATCGGCGCAGCGTGCTACACGCTACAGCAGCGCAGCAGCGGTACCCTGTGCGGGACGGTCGCCTGCCTTGCCCTGTTGGCACACCGGCACGTTTGGACACAGCCGATCACATGACGCCTGTGTCCTGCACCCTGGTTGCTTAATGCACTCGTATGTCACCGCAGGAGGGGTGGAAGCGTGGAACGCTGTGTACATAATTTATAATGTGCTGCGTGCTGTTGGTGCTTGAGTGCGGGTGCCAGGTGGATGACACCTTGCCGGGCCTATGGGGGCGGGATGAGGGCGGAATGAGGGCTCCACGGGCGGGGGCGCGAACGCACACTGCTGTCCTCCTTCGGGCAATGTGTGCATGTGTGGTAGCAGGATGTTTGATGCTTAACGGTGCGGGTGGGTTATGCTCGGCAAGGAAAGCCGCTGCACCGACGTCTGGCAAAACGTACCGGTACCTTGATGTCGGCATGCGACACGTACATCTTCAAGGATTGTCACGCTGTGAGATGTGTGCTAGACCCCGAGCCATGATGCAGCAGAGAGTTGCCATGACGATGTTGCAGTGGTGGTAGGTGAAGGCCCTCCCTGCTGCACTGATAGACACAGGACCACCCTAGGGGGCCCCTGGACCGCACGCCAACGTGTTTGTGCGGCCAGACAGGTGCGGCTGCTGTGCGCCGTGTGCCGCTTGCCTGACGCCAGGGTGGTTGGCGTCACCCACCCTGCCGGACTGGCACAATTTTTTACTTCGTGAGAAGGTTACAGGGGCTCGGCATTCGTGCTTGGCAAGCATATGTAAATGAGGTAAATGACGGGGGAATTCCCTTCCCCTGGCGCCAATGGAATTGGGGGAATACGATCCTTACTGGTCCACCACCCAATCCATGGATGTGAATCTGAAAGACAGCGCGATATGTGGGCATATATCTCTCAGTGCCAGTTGTAACTCTTAATTCCTCACGCGCCTGCATCGCCATGAACTCGGACTCCTTGGGGCGTGACAGGGCGTGGCAAGGGCTGAGGCACAACCCCGCTGGGTGGTGGTCCGTCAGCTATGCCCCTTTCATTGTGCGTACGAGTTTTCCTAGAATGCGTATGGGTGGTACCTCACTCGTCCTCCTCCTCATCCCCGTCCCAAAACCGGGTTTTTTGATACCCCACTGATGAATGCACTCAGTAATGCTGCAAGGGGGCTTGTCGGCCATGGTGAAGGGGCATGAAACTCAGTGTTGCCGGGCCTTTTGGTGCACGAATCACCCATCAATCTGCCGTAGGCCCTAGAAAAGCGGGTCAACAGGCCGAGAACACCTTATGGGGTCTACTAGGTTCTAGGCTAGATTCTATCCTAGAAACATCCTACCTAGAATTCTTGGTCCACAGCCCTGCTGGCAAACCCTAGCCTTGGGGATATTTCGGAGCAGTTCGGAGCATGTTTATTAGGACCTATGTTGCAAAGTGTTGACGGCTTGGGGTCGCGCCTTGTGGCGTCGGGTGCAACGGGCATGGAAAGGGCGCCGTGGGGCAGTGGAGCTGCCCTGCCCACGCACACGCTCCGAACCCACGCTCCGAGTCAAGCGAGCTCTGACGTGCAAGCAGCCGTCGCGATGAGTACACATAACTGGGCGAGCTTCATTGTATTTGGAGGGTTGTGGACGCATGCGGCAGCGTAATGCGGAGCCGTCGTTGTCGCCCCGTAATACGAACTTGAGTCATCGGATTTGGCAAGAGGTACATTGTGGGTCCGGGGCAGGACGTGTTATGCAATGAATTGAAAAACTTACCTTCAGTCTTATTGCAGTGTTGCCTATGGCGATGCCTCACCTCCAGGCATCAGCGGTGTTAACCCTTATGCTCATTTTGCCAGCGGGCTGCATGCAGTATATGAGGCAGGAAGTGGCCTATCTCCACACTTACTTGAGAACGATAATTGCCCTCGAACTTGTGAAGCTCTACCAACTCGTTTATTTGCACGGCAGTTTTCTTCGCCTCATCGTTCCTGAACTCGACCGACAGCATAGCGGATGGCTCAGGACCAGGACAAGCAGACTGGCCAGGCAACGATAACAGGTGGAAACAATTCCGTCCGCGACGTGAGGCTTCAAGTCAAGTAGGTTGCCATCGCCAAGTCGGGGCCTTTCATGTCTCGCGACTGGCCTGCAGCTGTCCGCTGCTGCAGCTCTCAACAACATTCTGTCGCGCACATTACGATCAATGAAGCACATCCTACTCGACACAATACGCAGCACCATCCGCTGACCCGCTTTGCTGCTGCCGCCTTGCCTTGCCCCCGCCACCAGTGCGCCATGGCACCGCTACCCCGAAGACACCATGGAGATCCTGGCGGCTGACTACCTAGGATCAGGGACAGAAAAGGACCCCTACATCGTTGACTTCCTTCCTGGCGACAGATCAAACCCACAGCTGTGGCCCGCAGCTTACAAATGGACGCTCACGGCCTTGGTCGCCATCGCCACCCTTGCCGTTGGCTTCAGCTCATCAGCGTACTCTGGAGCAGCAGGTGGGGCCGGGTGGGGCCCATTCCACGTACCCTGTAACACGGGCTCGCGGGAAGTGCTTCATTGCACCAATGACAGTGATAGTGCTGTGCACCACATATCGCCTGTTATGCGCCTCAGGCCATTGCCCTGCTGCCCACGTGCACGGCTCTTCACCTGTAAACCTTTCCACAGAGAAAAAAAACGGCATGCAGCCGCACCGGCACCCCCAGCCTTCCACCCCACGCTCACACGCCTCCCCTCCGCCTTCCCTGCTCCCCACCCCACAGTCGGCATCCTCGAAGATTTTGACGTGTCGTACATCATAGTTGTACTGGGCATCAGCTTGTTCGTACTCGGCTTCGCGCTGGGGCCCCTCATCTGGGCGCCCTTCAGCGAAGTCCTCGGCCGCCGCCCCCTCTTCATCTACACCTACATAGCCCTGACCGCCTTCAGCGCCGGATGCGCCCTCGCCCCCAACATGACCGCCCTCATCGTCCTCCGCTTCTTCGCCGGTGCCTTCGGCTCATCCCCCCTCACAAACGCCGGGGGCACCATATCCGACCTGTTCAACGCCAACCAACGCGGCCTGGCCATGTCCATGTTTGCAGCTGCGCCGTTCATGGGTCCCGTCATTGGGCCCATTGTGGGCGGATTCACCGGCATGACCGTGGGCTGGCGCTGGGTGATGTGGGTCATGTGCATCTTCTCCGGCGCCGTGCTGGTCATCGGCTCGCTGTTCCTGCCCGAGACGTACGCACCAGTGCTGCTGCGCAAGCGGGCCGCAAAGCTGTCACAGATGACCGGCAAGGTATGTCAGTACTCCCTGCAGCGCTGTATAACGTTGTGTGCCTTGCTATGCATTTCGTTCTGCTGGTCTTGTTGGGTCGTCACACGGAGCGGCAGAGGGCAGGTGCGCAGGGCAAGGGCGCAAGGCAGGGGCCTGCCATGTGCTTGGACAGTGGCAGGGGCAGCATCCTTGCCCGCAACGGCACTTGCGCTCGTGCGTGGGAGGCCGGCTCGAGCAACCGACGGCTACCAACGGCATAACCAAACACACCTTTTGCTCGTACTGGTGCGCAGGTGTACCGCTCCAAGTACGACAGCGCGCAGGGCGTGAGCCTGGCCCAGCTGCTCAAGACCAGCCTGGTCCGGCCGTGGGTGCTGCTGTTCCGCGAGCCCATCGTGCTGCTGCTGTCCATCTACATGGCCATCATCTACGGAGTGCTGTACATGCTGTTCGGCGCATTCCCCATCGTGTTCCAGCAGGGCAGGGGGTGGAGCCCTGGCATCGGCGGCCTGGTGAGTAGCACCGTGGTGGACTGGGCCTGTTGTGTTGTCAGCTGTGGGACAGGGCCCTGGGGGACGAAGAGTGTGTTCTCAGCTGGAACGACCAGTAGATGCCGCACGGACGGGGTGCAATGCATGCTGCCACGTGGACCCGCGCTAGGCGTGCCCACACCGCCAGGCGTTCGCCCCGCTACCGTATTACGGTGCTAGCTCACAGTTGGCCCTTGACGTACCGGTGGCTCACCTCCGCTCGTCCCCATGCTCCTTCGTCCACACGCAGGCGTTTGTGGGTGTTGCAGTGGGCATGGTGTGCGCCGTCACCTACACCATCTTCGACAACCGCAGATACGTGCGTGTTGCGGCAGCCAATGGTGGCCTGGCGCCGCCCGAGGCCCGCCTGCCGCCCGCCATTGTCGGCGCAGTAGCAATCCCCATCGGCCTCTTCTGGTTCGCCTGGACCAACCAGCCGTCACTCCCCTGGATCGTGTGCGAGCTCGCCACTGTGCCCTTCGGCTTCGGCATGGTGCTTATGTTCCTGGCCTGCATGAACTACCTCGTGGACAGCTACTTGATATACGCCGCCAGCGTGCTTGCGGCCAACTCCGTGCTTCGGTCGATCTTCGGAGCCGTGTTTCCGCTGTTCACCAAGGACATGTACGCGGACTTGGGCATCCACTGGGCGTCCACCATCCCCGCGTTCCTGGCGTTGGCGTGTCTGCCCTTCCCGATCCTGTTCTGCAAGTACGGAGCTGACATTCGGAAGAAGTGCAAGTACGCGGCGGAGGCGCTGGCGTTCCTGCAGACGCGCATGGCCGCAGCGCAGCAGGTGCAGGCAGCTCCGTCGGCTGGGAAGGTGGCGGAAGCTGGGGGGCAGCAAGGCGAGGGGGTGGTGGTTGTGGAGGCGGGCGGGCTGAGCGAGACGTCTGCGCAGCACACGGGCGGGTCGGAGGTGTCGGAGCGGCGGTTGTCAGAGGGAGAGCGGAGTACGGACAACGGGGCCAGGGGTGACGAGAAGGTGTAGCGGTGGGTGGGTATGGGAGGTGTGTTCCCACGCACGCTTGTGAACTGACGAATCCGTAATCCCAAAGTAACTAATGAATGACCGAGACTGCTTTTCCTTGGGTTTGGTTGCGGTGCTGTGGTGCAATGCACACGATTCATGGAATATGTTGTTCTGTTTTTGCTGTGGGTGTGTGATCATAGGAATGAAGAAGAAGCTCTGGCACAGGGGCAGGTACAGGAGCATTGGAGTCTTTCAAATCCAGGCTCCTACCAGACGCCTTGTCGTTTTCCTGTCAGATGCCACGTGTCGCTCTGTGCACGCGCGCGTGCTGGTGTGCGGACATACCAAGGGGTCTTGGTGCACGGCTGCGCGACGTTGGTGTGCGCACGTACCATGGCAGCACGGAAAACCAAACAACCATGGAACTCAATCAACCGGGACTGAGTCAAGCAACTTGAGCGCTGCGCTGAGCGGGATGAGTGTTAGCAACCTGTGCGAGCGTGTGTGTGCGCGCCTGAGCAGTGTGGCCTTCCCGTCGTGGCTTACCGTACCTTGTCATTCATGGTTGCACCGCGACGGGAAATGTTTGCACTCATTGTATGCGTAATGCCCTTGACTGCGCTTGACGGCATGGCGTGCTGCATTGTACGGTGCTGTACAGCAAGACAAGGTGTAGCTGTTGGTTTGGTAACCCGTAACCATAGCTGAAGGACTCTGCTGAAGCGCTATTGCCGGGATTCCTGAAGCGCTAGCGTAAAAGGCAACGGTGTAAGACGCAATCGACACAGCTCCGGTCTAACCTCGGTCCCTACCCCCAGGCCGGTTATCCCTCCGCTCCCGAGGGTCATGAAGCGCTAGCGTAAAGGGCAACGGTGTAAGACGCAATCCACGTCACGGTTGCATGGCAGCTTGGGAGATTAACTCGGAGGCGCAGGCAGGACGTACTACGTACCCGTGCACACACGCCACGAAGACGCGCGAACCAAACTTGTAATGTGCCTTTCGCCTAGGCCGTCAACCCTTCCCACCCCTACCCTGCTCCCAACCGACTCCTCCACCCGGCTTCAAGTGACAAGCAGCGGTCCCGCTGTTACAGGATGACACCAACCAGATGCCAGTTCAAACACTTGTCATAGGACCAACTGACAAGAGGCAGGGGCGAGGTGCGCAACGACGTGTCATATGGTAAATGGCCCGCCAACACAAGGCCGCCAGCTTTACTGGGCACCTATCGCAGCAGCCCCCTAAGCCCCGTCCCTTTGCAGTAGGTGATCCTGTAATCCCTGCGTACGCTACACTCCAACACAGTCCGATCCCACCCTTGCGCCCGGTCCCTCTTCCAGGCTGACACCTTGCGCCTTTGCAAGCCGTACCGCAGCACGTACGGCCAATGTCAACATGGCGCAGCATGCGACCTCGCGTCCTCTTCCGTACGCACACGGGCACAGCCAACGCACAATCATGTAACAGCCTGACACAAGCCGCAGACCCAGCATGCCCAGTCGCCTGAGCACCCACACTGCTGATTTGCGCCCCGTGCTCAAACGGCATCGCAATATGCAAATCCCATTGCCGCGCAGCCATGCCACCGTTTGTACCCTGCGCGCTGTCTGTACGGAAGACCTGGCGGAAGCAGTACCGGTGCTCTTAAGATCCAACCGAGTGGAAGCCAATGAACGCGGTGAGGCCACTCCAACACATCACGTGACCATCAGATACCGCCCCCCCTCATTATTATTGTTAACTCCAACACGTCGGATATGCCTAGAACAGCCGCAGCTCCAGCATGCCCTCCCGGCGCTGTGGGCTGTACCATGCCACAAGCCTCGCCGCCCCCTCACTGCCCGGCAGCACCAGATCCAGCGCCACAGCCGAGTCCAACAGCTGCGGCCGCATGCCCGACACGTGCCGTGCCACGCACGCCGACGCGTCGGGAACCCAGCTGGCGGCACCGCTCAGCAGCCCGCCCGCCGTGGCGGCGCCGGCAGCGCCGCCGGACAACGCGACGGGGGCGGCACGTGGCAGTGGCGGCAGGGCGAGGGGGTGGGAGGAGGACAGCTCGTAGCGCCAGTCGGCGCACAGGCGCAGGGGGCCGAGGAGCTGCTGGGATAGGGAGAGCGTGAGGGCGTGCCATGCGCCGGTGTCGCCCAGGGCGAAGGCGGGGTGGCGCTGGCGGGGAGGGGACGCGTCGGCGCTGCTGCCCAGCACGTGGCCTGCGGGAGAGGGTGGACAGCGTGTCACACAGGGGCGAGACGTGGTTGGTGCCAAATGTATGTGTCGCGCATTGGGCGCTGGCGCAATGCTGCGGCGGAGCGCTGGTAACTCTCAGCGTACGTGGAGGGTTGGGGCCATAGGCAGCCTTGCAAGCAGCCTGTGATCAAGACAAAGCACGACACTCTCCCCTTGGCATTGCAGCGTTGGATAGCACAACCTAAGGAGCCATGTCAAAATTGCACGGCCACCCCTCCTACACCTAGCCACACCTGCAACCCTCCCCCGTGCTCGGCGCCACCTGTGCAGCCCTGTTTTCCTCACCTCGAATGGCCGGCCCCCACAGCCCCAGGTCCGCCTTAGCCGTCACACGCGTGAAGTCCAACAGCCAGCCGCAGAACCGCCCCGCCTGCACGCTCACGGCCCCGCTCGCAAACGGCCGCACCGCCCCCGCCGCCTCCCTCCCCGCACCCGCCACCCCTCCTCCCGCCCCAGCCGCCTCCCGCTGCCTCTCCGCCGCCGCCCCGCCGCCACCCGCCGCCGCCCGCACCCTCCTCCACAGCTGTCCCAGCCCAAAGTCCTGCACCCACACGGCACGTGGCGCGTGGGTCGGCCTGAGGTGGGGCTGCTGTTGCAGCATCACCTCGCCCTCCCCTCGGGCCCCTGCGTCCGCCGGCAGCTCCAATCCCTCATCCCCAAGCTGCAGCGAGCCCTGCGCCTGCGCTGCTGCTGCTGCTGCTCCTGCCGGCCCGCCGCTGCTGCTGATGTCATGTGCACCCACAGCACCAGCAGCAGTGCCAGCGGCAGGCAGTGGCGCGCGGCCCACCACCCGCAGTACGGGAGTACGGGCTGCGAGGCCCACCACGCCCGCCACCTTGATGTGCGGGACGCCGACGAAGACGCTCCAGGGGCCGTGGCAGGCGGGGGCTGTAGCAGGGGATCAAGAAGCCGGGTGGCAGAATGGTGGAAGGGCAGCGCATGGATTGGGTGATGCGGCTTGCGTGCTGGCTGCATGAGACAGGGTGCACGATAAGCGGGAAACGTAGCATGCAAGCAGCGGATGCTTGGAGGGCAAGGGCGGTGTCCATGACCATGGTTGCAAATACCACCAATGACACACGGTTCGTGCCTCACCCCCCGTATGTTCCACACTTGGCACTGCCCTCAGCCCTCCTGCCCCGCACCCTCCCCCCCTCCGCGCAGGCCAACTGTTTCCAATTCCCCTTGCCGCTCTGCGGTTAACCCCCCCCCTCCACCACGCCCCACACCCACACCTTACCTGTCTTGGCCTGCTGCTTGGCCCTGCCCCCCGGCTTGCCCACCCCATCCAGCTGCTCCACCAGCCCGCCCTCCCCCACCCATCGCGTCGCCTGCGTCACCTCATCCCTCATGCGGCTGAACGCCTGCGTCGCATCCGACAGCGCGTCCTGCACCTTGCCCGCAGTAGGCAGCTCCACTCCAAACGGCCGACTGCCGCCGCTCCCGCCGCTGCCGCCGCCGCTGGCCCCGGCCCCGGACCCCGACAAGCCCGCTGCCCCCGCGGTGCTCCCTGTACGCGACCCTACAACGGCGGAGGCCGGCCCCGGCCTGGAGGCACCTCCCCTGCTGGCACTGCCATTGCTGCTGCCGCTGGTGTTCTGGCTGCCCTCTGCCTGCTGCCGCCGCTGCTCCGTCGCCGCCCTGCTGAAGTGCCCCACATCATCCGAGTCGCTGTCCTCGCCGTCCGACGCCCAGGCCGGCGGCCTGTGCGTGTGCAGGCGGCTGGTGCTGGTGCTGGTGGCACTGGCGGTCCCGCCCGCTGCAGCGGCAGAGGCCGGCGCTGCCGCCGGCCTTAGCGGCGGCGGCGCCGGCGGCACCTGCCGGACAGCCGTGGCGGGCGTGCTGGCAGCGGCGGCGCCGGCGCCGGGCGCCTCTGCAGTTGTGGCAGTGGCGGAGGAGGTGCGGCGCTTGGATTTCCTCGGCGCCTGGTACAGGGTGTACTCGCCCTGCAGCGCCGCCGTGCCCTGTCGCGCAACACAACACAACGGGCATGTCAAGGCTCCTGTCGCCCGCTTGCATGCGGTATTCAGTGGGGCTTTCAGGTCACCGCTCGCATGTGGCGCGGTGTCGCAGAGCCCTAGTACCATGGTGTAACAATGCCAATGTCAAATTTTTCTGGTGTTCCAGTGTCACAAGGTGTGCTGCGTCGCAGTGTCATACCACGCCGCCCCCACCTGCACGTACACCGCCGTCTGCAGCGCCTGGGGCCACGCCCTGCTGCCGCCCGCCACCGCGTCCTCGCTAGCGCCCGCCAGCGGTACGGTCGGCGGCGCCGTGACCTGCCGTACCATGGGCCGTACAGCGCAATGACCATTGGACGCAACGCTAGATACGATTGCGGCAGGACGATGCGTATAATGCCAGTCCAGTGGCAACGGATGGCGTAGGATAGCGAGTGGCAACTGCCGCTCCTAGGTGTGCGCTATATACCTCCACAGACACTCGCAACCGCCCTTGCTGATGCCCACTGTTACTTGTACCCAAGCCCTGCCCAACCTCCCCATCCACAGCGCCCGGCCCTCCTCACCTCCTTCCTAGCTCAACACCCGCAGCTCGACCGTCGCCCACAACCCACAGCACCAACCACAGCATTGAAGGTTTACAACCCCATTCGTCACCACCTGGTCTTCAGGATTTACCGTCCCGATGCAGGACACCGGCCATTGTACGTTGCCCAAGCTAATGACAAAGCCGCAACGGCACTTGTACGTTCTACGCTCTAGTACTTTGTTTCCCCACCTGCAGCACCCCGCATCGCCACGCCAGCGGCGCCCTGTGGCTGGCCGTGCTGCCCGCCTGCACCCCCAGCAGCAGCGGCGTCACGGCCGCCGGCTGCTGCGCCTGCCCCGCGCCGCCCGCGTGGGGACACGTGGCAGACCGCTGCTGTACGGCAAGGTCGGCTCGCGCCTCCGCTCCGGAACCCAGGTTGGAGCGCAGTACAGCGGACAGGGACAGCGGGGCCTCTGCCGCGGTGCGGTCGCGGGGGTTGGGGCACCAGTCGGCACGTGTGCGCAGGACGGCGCTGCATGAGGGCACGGACCGTAGGGTGGAGGCGATGTAGGGGTGCAGTAGTGAATGGCGTCATGGCACAACGAGACATGACCCCTTGTCGATGCATTGCTAGGGGGCCCCTGTCCGCCAGTGTCCCTGGGCTTTGGCCGCCAGCGCCACGGCCCCAGCCCCCAGCCAGCAACAGAGGCTGAACATACGCATGACCGGAAATCAGCGATGCACTTGCCCAGCAAACCTCCACAGCACATGTTGGGGTGTGCCTTCCAGGCCATGCATCCCTGCCCGCTGCCGCACCTGCCCACCGCCATACGTGTGTTGGCGCACAGGGAGTAGCTCCCGGGGTCCGTGAGGGCGGTCACCTGCCGCACAGAGAGGAAAACACTCAGCCCTGTCTTACAACACCCAGCTTGCGGCACCAATCCGCGGGGGCAGCATCACATGCAAGCCCCGTGCCGCAGCAGCAGCACCGCTGTGGCCGCAATACTTACAGGCAGCCCTCGCAAGCCGCCTCCTAGACTGGGCACGGCTCCCGCTCCGCGTCGGTCCGTCTCTGCTTGATGCCTATTTTGAATGCGGCTTGACCCTCGCCCGACCAAACCGCCCCACAGGGCTGGTGGCACTATTCCCACCGCTCCCTCCTGGTGTACGGCTCATTATCTGCTGTGCCCACCTAACCGACCACCCATTGCGCCACCCAACCCACCGGGGCTGGCTTACATCCCTCAAACCTTACGTACGGCAGCTGTTGTTGTGCGGTGCGTACCAACCTACCAAGCAACCTACCGACCCGCCCAAATTACCGGGCTCGCTAACACCCCTGCTATCTTTTGTGCAGCGCCTGTTGTGCGGTGCGCACCAACATCCAACCGATCAATCGACACGCGACCCACCGGGCTGCTCCGCTCCGCCGCCAGCTTGCCCAGCTTGGCCCTGCCGCTGAGCACCGCCCACCACGACTCCCCGCTGCCGTGGACCAACACCCGGTCAAGCACCTGCGGATGCCGTAGGACCAGGGGGAACCAAGAGCTTGGACTTGCTCGCAATGTGTGCAGTTACTGCATGTGCACACGGGGTTGGCGCGATTTGCGATGTGGTGGGCCATGCATGCATGCAGCGGGAACACAGCAGACCGTGGCTATGGAACAGGTGGGAAGCGGGGCCGGCCTGGTTACCGGCGTGCCTCCAGCGCGCATGTGAGCTGGCAGCAAGGTGCAAACCGGGTCGAGGGTGTAAGTTGTTATGGCCGTGCGCAGCGGCAGCTGCTGAGTGGTATGTGCCTTTTATAAACGGGGTGTGGAGCTGCACCGCGGGGCTCGCGCTACGGGTGCACCACACGCGGGTTCCAGTGAGCGGGGGCTTACGGCGGGAGGAACCCTAGCCATGGGCCCTTCGCCCCAGCAGCTCCTGGGACCTCTGGAAGGAACTGAGCTGCGTGTGTATACGCGGCTGCAGGCCCCAACATGCCTTATGCTGCTAGCATTATGATGTAGTCTGCGAGGTCCTCAGGCGCCAAACAGCTCTCCGTAAGGCTGTGCCATGCCGCCATGTCCGGCCCCGCAGGCCCCGCCCGTTCCCGCCCCGCTGCTCACCGCTCCGCCCTGCTCCTGGCATAACGACGGAAGCCCCGGAAGTGACGGCCTGCCTGGCAGGCTAACTGCTTGCGTGGCGAGGACTAGGTGCGGCCGAGAGAGGCCGGAGCCGGAAAGGAGGGGCAGAGGGGCGGGATCGGCAACCGCGGTGAAGACTGCTCCGTCTGGAGCTGTGGCAGAAGCTACATGGGCTCCCCAGTACTGAGCTGGAACTGTTGACCGAATGTTGTGACCCATCGCTGCCTTTTCAGGGACAACGGCCAAGCCCCGGCCCGGAGCGCCCGCAGTTCCGCCGCTGGATGCACTACCGTTGGCATTGCTGCTGCCAAGTTGATGCTTTCCCTCAGCGTCAGAAGCCGGGCCTGATGGGCTTTTCCACCCGAAGCCCATGTTAGAACCGACAAGCCTCTACAGTATCGCCCGAAGTACTCAATCAAAGCATACTCATTTCCTGAAATGACTAGGAATTTTTTTGTTTAGATATGGTTGCCGCTCGTTCAGCCGTTTCGCTCGTTCAGCCGTTTCGCTCCGTCACATTGCAGTCAGCACATCTCCACCACACTGTTCGAGTCATTATTGACTTAACATGACATTAAATCATTGGGTTAATGAAAACAGAAAACGTGTAAGGAGAGGGACAGTGGACAGACAGACCCACGGTTCCTTCGGGCTCTCACCTTGTAAACAGTGTGCGGTGCCACACAGCATCTTCATTTTATAGCATCTAAACACACTTCATAGAAACTGTTTAATCCTGCGTGACGGGCATGCCGTACAGATCTTGCGCCATCTGCTAAATGCTTGACCTGGCGCCAGGGCCCGGCTTGTCCCAGGAGTCACTATCGTTCCCTGTGTCCACTACTACATCCACAGCAACAATGGCCATCTCCATGCGTGCTAGGTGAGGATCCCACAACCTAGTTCGCTCCTCGTGGCTAATTCTGTTTGCGACTGCTCTCTGTTCGACGACATGCCGTCCGTCGCCTGTATCCAAAAGATGTTTAGCTGCTCTTAGGGAAAGTTGCCCAATTACTGGCCATGGACAGAAATTGGCGGACGTATCCTCTCACAAAAAGCCGTCTGCCGCTCTGCCTTGCTGCAGCGCCAAGGTGCAGGCCTCGCGCCCTGCTCGCCGCTCGACGGTGGTGTGCAACGCCTCCGGCCGCCGTGAGGTCAGTAGTGTTTATGTTGAACTCTGGCAGCGCCGCGCATACGCTTGCATCATGTGTCTTTGGCATGGGACGGCTTCGCTCGGCACCTGCGCCGTCGTGCATGATAGTGCTCACAGGATGATGCTTCGAAGCTAATCTCTGTAGACCTTGAGCTTGGGAGCGGTTTTATCCAACGCTCTCATCTAACGTTCGGCTCTCCCTGTGCCCTTGCCCCGTGGCCCGTGGCCTGTCCCCTACAGCTGCTGGGCCTGGCCGCCGGTGCTCTGATGGGCATTGCTGCTCTGGCCCCCGCCGCCAACGCTGGCGTTGTAAGTACACGCTCCTAGCTTGTACACTAGGGCATGCGCACGGGCTACGCAGGAATGAACATGTGCTGTTCGGCACGTGACACCCCAATGTCAACTGTCTTCATACGGATTGGCGTTGAATCTATATAATCGTTCACATGGCCCACTAGGTTGAGGACCTGCTGGCCAAGTCCGAGGCCAACAAGGCCCTGAACAACAAGAAGCGCCTGGCTACCTCGTACGCCAACCTGGCCCGCTCCCGCACCGTCTACGACGGCACCTGCGCCTTCCCCGAGGTACGTTGCCACAATGGGGTCCGTTGTATTACTACTTCCCAAGGTGATACCAAAATGCCCGCACATTAGTTTGTAGGACCCAGTGCAGCGGGTCGGGGACCACAGGAGAACCTATCACTGCGTGTTTGACATGTGTGCGTCTGGGGCTCCCCTGACCTCGTGTACTGCACCCGCCGCTGCCAACCGCAGAACTTCTTCGGGTGCGAGGAGCTGGCGTTCAACAAGGGCGTGAAGTACATTGCTGACGACATTGCCCTGGAGTGCGAGGTGCGTGTGGTGTGCGGGTGTGGGGCTTTGCGGAGGTGCACCTCGTGATGAACTGGGATGCCTCATGGGTAAATGATGCAATCCATGGGACGCGATGCAATCCATGGGACGCTGTACGAGCCTGATGCTCTTACCTGATGACTGAGAATGCTAGCTGGTGTGGGTAGAAATCGAAAAGTTTCCTGCGACACATGTGAAACATGCGGGAGGGCTGCATCCGCCGACCGGACATCCCTCCCCCTTTTCGCCCCTTTCTGCCTTTCCAGGGCAAGGGCGCCAAGGACTGCGGCTCCAAGCCCACCATGCGCACCAAGTAAATGCGCAATGCGGGCGCAATTACGGCGACCTTATGACTCCCAGGAGTCGTGAGGCAGCTGCTGTACATGCATGGACAAGCAGTGACGCACTCGCCATGGAGTAGCGTCATTCGCTGTGCAGTTTTGTAGGGGACTCGGGCTAGGGCTCGTTGGCGCTGCAGAGAGTTGACGTAGCTGAGGGCGTGCGCCTGGCCGGCGGCGCTGGCTCAGGGAGTGTGACGTTTTTGGCGGCCTGATGCCGTACAAGAGAAGATATAATCTAGGACCGGGGCGCATGCCCCATTTCTACCAAACTAGGCAGGATTATGCCTTGGTGTTGTTGGGGCTTGCATCTTGCCTCCAAGCGGCAGTGCATTGGACCAAGATCGGGCTTCATGTAACATATTGGTATAATGTCCTTGTGCGCATCAGTTCCAGGCACAAGAAGTTGTGCGCATCAGGTCCAGGCACAAGAAGAACGTGCAGGCGTGCAGGCAAGGCATGGTCAGATCCATCAGAAAGTGGTATAAGAGTGAATGTATTGATATAGGATTACATGGGGAGTTGGGGACTTGGGTCAAGCTGAGGGTAGGCCAAGAGCTCCAGCAGGCTCCAGGTTGCTTCGGTTTGCCAGGTGACCTATGCGCTATGCCATGCGTAAGCTTGAAACATCGCCAGTTAAGGCATCCCCAGCTGGTCAATCGTACACGGGCTCATACATGAAAATGAAGGGACAGGGATGCACGCATCTCCCGAAAAGCCCGCGCTGCTGGCACACAGACATCCACACCGGCAGTCGGCCGACACCTGGGCGGGAAGCTCGTGTACCGATACCGGTATGCACGCACAGCCACAGGCAGCCAGACTAAAACATTTGGGAGGACTTTGGTGTGTCGGTATGCATAGCTTGTTAGCCAGCATCACGTAAAGGTCGCGCGTCAACACCCCACCAGGGTGTCGCGCTGCACCCCACCGGGTGCCTGGGCCTTGTACGGACACCAACCACTCTTTTAGTTGCGCAAGTTCCTAAGACCTTGTACTTCAACAATAAGGCATTGACTGGTGTGACTATGTAGTGGTTTAGATGTGCTAAGTTAACAGTTAGACAAAGCGCACTGTTGCAGTGTCCGGCAGACACGAAGAGCTCCCGGGCGGACCCGATCTGCAGCACTGAAATGCAACAGTATTGGAAACAAGCGTCTGTAGAGCACCAAAGGACTCATGCGGTTGCTTTACCTTGGCGCTGCGTCCGACACGGTCGACACTTCACTCCTCCCCTCCGGCATCGCGCGCGCTGGCCGCGACTGGGTGCCATGGCAGCTACGAAAGCTCGAGCTGCAGATGAAGACCTAATTCACGCGGATGTAGATGTGGCAGTTGTTGGTGGGGGCCCGGCTGGTCTCGTTACAGCCCGCGCCTTGCGGACCGTGCTCGGCCCTGCTTGCATCCAGGTAGGACACGGGAAAGGGTGGCAGTGCTCAGAGCCAGAGGCAGATCCGGCAAACAGCACATCCCAACCTTTAAACAGCACGTGTGCACTGACAACACATCCATGCCTACGCGTGGGTGTGTCGGTTGGCGGCTGTTGCTGCTGCTTGGCCTGGTGCTGGCACTGCAGCGGGCCCCCACCAAACCACGCGGTGGCAGGTCGCCCCTGGGAAACCTTAACTCCC
>QAXN01000748.1:0-27772 GCA_004335795.1 Chlamydomonas sp. 3222
GTAAGGATTAGCTGGAATCAGTCATAAGGGTTTGACTGTTCGTCCATTAAAGCGGTACGTGATCTGAGTTCAGATTTAAAGAAAAATTAATTTTTTGCTAAAGTTTCCCAACTCATAGTAACATCATCTAAAATTAAAGAGCTGCTATACATTTCTAAAATAATTAATAAAAATGCAGCAAATTAGGGGTCCAGGGAGCAATGTATGCGGCGACCCCACCTGTAGTACAGGGGGTAGAAGGTGCCTATGCCGCCCTCCTTGAAGTACACCTTGAAGTCGTGGGGGGGCAGCTCGCCGGAGGGGCCGCCGCGCTCCACTGCCGGCCACACCTGACCTGGGAGGGGGGCGGGAGCGGGGCCGGTGGGAGGGGGTGCAGGTGGTGCATGAGGGCGCGAGGCTCGATGGTGGTTGCGGGTGGCGGAAGGTAAGGCATCGAAATGTAGGAGGTCCTAAGAGTGCGCAGAGGCTGCGCAGCGTGAGAATGGTACATGTGCCAGCCTAAGTACACAGCATCGATGAGAATTTACACCGCAAATGCTTCCTCATGGCGGCGGTTGTAGCGTTGCTCTGGCGTCACGAGAACCTTGCGTGTGCCACAGAACGACGGCACCGCCGTTGGCTGAATCAGTATGGTCGTGCGTGCTGTGGCGTGGCGTGGCTGATCCAGGAATTTCAAGCCTCAGGCCCCAGCAAGAGATGTGTGAGCACCTACCTGACAAGTTGTTGCACCCGAAGATGGGCTGGTTGAGTTTATCGTTTCGGACGTACACCAGTGGGAAGTCGAAGGCGTGCAGTCCTGCAGCGGTGTCCCACAGCACGGTACCACGTTGAGGAGATGCGCGGACACGGCCAGAAGAGCCTTGGACGTGTGCAAAGCCCCTGCTTGTCTTTCCAGCAGGGGATCCAGATGCCGGAGTCTGGGCAGCACCGAGTGCGTGCATGCAGCTGTTGGTCTGTGCTGGCGGAGGTTGCATGTGCAGCGCTTGTGTGTACTGGCAGCTGGCATAGAGTACAGACAGCAGTTTTCTGAAGCGGATCTGAGCATACCTAGCTCATCTGGTTTGTCTGCCACGAAGACCAATCGTATGTTGCTGAGGTAGAGGTGCCCCCGCGCTTGCCACCTGGAAAGGGTGCAGAGAGGGTGTAGCCGGAATCCTATACCAAGGACGTCTCCTCCCGAAACGTGTGTAATACTTATCACTCCTTGCTTTATGCTGTCTTACCCTTTTACCCTGGTCTGCACATTCGAGAGCTCACACTGGACGCCCTTTCGTCCTAGAACGAAGACCTCCCCAGGAAACGGTGCAGGTAGTAGCTCGTTTGTGCCAACCCTGACCAGTGCTGGGTTCGCAGACATGATAGGTTCAACGTTATAGGGGTGGAAGCGACGCGAAGCAGCCCAAGAGGCCAGCAGTGTCAGCGACGCAGGCGGAGTTATGTCAGTATTCGCTGGCGTAATCGTCAAAAAGCTGAGAGGCTTTAACAGCTAATGCAGAGTGCTGCTCAGAGTGCTGAGATGTCTCGCTTGTTCGTGTCGTCATGCGTCGGTTTGTCCTTTCAACCACCGCAACACTCGCTACTACAGTCTGCACAGGCTCTGCGCGAAGAGACCTTATCTGATGCTGAAACTGTGCTTTGACATATCTGCTGATGAGGTGCTGCAGACGCTTTCCGCTGTTTAGGGCCCAGGACACGTCCGGGTTATTACGATGGTGACAACATGGATAGCTAAGACGCGAGTTCAGAGCGGTGTTATTGATCATGTCTGTTGCGGACACTTCTTGGCATCTGTCCTCGACCAGGAGCAAGTTGTCCTCAGCCATGCTGGCACTGGGATTGACCTGCTGGCGGTCGGGCCATCGGGTTCCCACGCGTCCTTGTGCCAGCAGTCCTTCATCGGCACCTTGGTGGACATGCGGGTGCTGCCTGGTTCACGATCGACTTTCGCCGGTGGCAGTCGCGGAGGACAGTCCGGCCAGGTAGGCACAGGCTTACTTGTACCTTGACCCCACACCGACAGCACCCGTCACGGGGCTTCTGGCCAAGGGTTGAGGCACAACCGCCCAATCAGCTGATATATCCTGCCAACCTGACTCCAGCAAGTGCTGCAGTCCAAGTGGTGCCGTGCGTGGTCAACGTGTCAAGCTCCCCTCGTTGCTCACGGCCTGGAGGCCGCCTACGGCACAGAACATAGCTGCGTGCCTCCAAACGACCCCTGCATGGTACACATACCACCACCGCAACACTAGCTGAGCGTATAAACCTGGTGCCACCGCCCCTGCATCTGCGTCTGACGGGTGCTGCTGCTGCTGCTGTTGCTGCCGCTGCCATCATCCTTGCATTTGGCAGGCAACGTGGCCCGACCCCCAGGATGGGCTGGTGCTGCTGACCCACATCGGCACGCTGACGCTTGTGAGCTTTGACGAGGCGTGCGGCAGGTAGGCGACGGGAAGGAGGGCGGCTGCCCCGCGGTGCGCACCACAGTGGCCCGACAGCTGGCCAAGCAGCTTATGTGCGATGCCAGGGGAGACTCCAGGCTACGAGCTGCTCTGTACCTGTGGGTGTTGCTCAGTACCCCAATACGCTTTCCTGTCGTCTGCCTGTACACCCTCATCCCCCCAGGTTCGTCCTGCGGCAGGAGGTCCAGTTGGCTCCCCCAGGTGCGTTGGCAGACCTACGTGTTGCAACTGTGCAGACCCTTAGACCGCCTCTTATCCAGCCAGCTGCTAGACTGTGAGCTTGGGGTGACAACTGCGTCTTTTGTCAAAGGGCTCCAGTATCTTCCTCTCAAAGGACCAAGACCCTACCCTGGTCGCCTCCACCCCGCGCTACTCCGCAGGCACGCAGCCGCGGCTGCTACCCCGGCTGCTGGCGGTGTCGCCCTCGGGGCGCCACGGCCTGGCAGCGGCGGCGTACCAGGACAGCATCATGTACCTCCCCCCGCAGCGGCAGCAGCGGCAGCGGCAGTGGCAGCAAGACAACCAGCAGCAGCAGCAGCAGCCGTGGCGCGGGGGCCACCCGGCGTCAGCCACGCCGCCTGGCGCGGCGGATACTGCAGCTGCTGCAGGTGTCGAGCACGCAGGAGGTGCTGGGGCCGCCGAGGAACGTGCGGACCCCGTTGCTGGCCCTGGAATGGGAACGGCTGTGACAGGCGCCGTACGCGCAGCAGCACCAGACGGTGGCGAGCAGGGGCCTGACGACGATGCCCTACGGTGGGAACCGCGTGTGCGGCTCCAGCCGCACTACCAGCTGCTAGATCCTGACCCCGTGCCGTACACGCACCACCGTGCCAAGGGAGCACAGGCGGGTGCGGGGGGTACCATGGGCCCGGGGCCGGTGCCCGGAGCAGCTCCACGCGACCTGCTGCGGGCCACGGCAGAGGTGCTGCGGGCGCAGGGTCTGGTGGAGCTGGAGGCACAGCCCGTGGCCGCGGGGGCCGAGCCCGTGGGGGCCGCGGCCGCGGGCCAGGCGGGGGCGCCAGGTGGTGCGGGGGCTGCGGTAGCGGCGGCAGCAGTGGAGGCGGCGGCCGCAGCGGCGGAAGCGGCGGCTGCGGTGGCCGCGGCGGAGCATGCAGGGGGTGCAGCAGGTGGAGCTGAAGGGGCAGGGGCAGCTGATGCGGATGCGCTGGCACGGGCGGTGGGGGAGGCGGCGGGTTTGGCGGCAGGAGAGGCGGCGGTAGCGGCCATGGTAGCGGCGGTAGGGGCTGGTGGGGCGGCAGCCATGGCCGCTGCGGCTGCGGGGCCCGCGGCGCCCTTGCCGCCGCTGGCGCCGGAAGTGCCGCCGGGCGCACCGCCGCCGGGGCCGGCCCTGACTGCGATCCTGCCGCTGCCTGTGGAGCGAGGGTGCGGCGCTATTTGGGATATCGCGTTTGTGGAGGAGGAGGCGGGCGATGACGGAGACGAGTGCGAAGGCGGGGACTTGGACATGACCGGAGGCCCCATGGGCGTAGGCCGCAGTGGCGAGGGCGGCGGCGAGGCGATGCAGGCCGAGCTTGGGCAGGGAGCGCCATTGGGTGCAGCCTGGCCCGGGGGCGTGGTTGCTAATACACAGAGCCAAGAACAGGAGCGGGCGCAGGCGCTGCATGCGCTGACGCAGGAGAGCGGCGCGGACTCGATGGAGCTGGCGGAGCACCACACGGGCGGGGCGGCAGGGGTGGCTGGCGGCGGCGGGGGGCGTGTTGGGGGCAGCAGTGGAGCCATGGGCGGGCGGGAGGGTAGCGGCCGCACGGGCGAGGGGGCCGGCGGCGGCGGCGGCTTCAGGCTGGTGGTACTTGCCAGAGGGTAAGTGGCAGTTGTTCTTGTCCTTGGGCAGCTGGAGGAGAGCATTAAGGCACGTAGCACCCTGTGTCCTGGATGGTGCCCTTGCATCTCACCTGCAAGGACTAGACTTGAGGTCCGCAGCACCTCACTTGATTGTGAGCGCTGCTCCTGACTTGTACCCACCGTGCGTGCCAGGGTCAACAGACTGTTGCTGGGTGCGCGGCAGCTGTCATATGCACCGCCCTGCCAGTCATGTCTGCCTGAACCCTCCCTGTGCAATTCCTGACGCCTGCGTGCCTGCCTCCTCCCCCTCATCCCGTAATCCCCGCCCCCACGCCCAGGTCCAGCACCTCCTCAGGGGAGCTGCTGCTCCTGCGCTACCGCCCCGGTCCCCGCACCCTCACTTGCTGCCGGGCGGTGGACCTCAGCCCCGCACCAACCAGCCCGCCGCTCCTACCGCCGCCACTTCACCCCGCCACGGCAGCAACTGGCGGCGCACGCCCCGCTGGCCAACGCCGCCGTCGAACCGCCGACCCCTCCGCTTCTATCCCCTCTCTTCTAGCACTGATGGACATCGATGGGGGGGACGGCGATGCTCTTCCATTCGGGGGATGGGATGAGGCTGGTATGAGCTGGCCAGCGCCCGACAAGAGCAGGCGGGCGTCAGGGGAAGCCGCTGCAGACCGCGGCTTGGGTCTGGGGTGGCGGCGGGGCCATGGGGCGGGCCCCGAGCGACTGGGGCAGTCTGTGGCCCTTGGGGAGGCGCACGCCCTTAAACCAACTCCCTGTTGGGGGGCGCAAGGTACGGGCAGCGAGCGCAGAGTATGCTGCTGATCACATGCCTCGCAGCACGTGGTGCTATCGGTCTGCTACTAAGTCCTTGCACAGCTTCGCTTGATAGAAGAAACCACCATTGCCTCTGCCCGCGCTTTCACTGGTTTACCCCTGTTGCTCCCCAGGTCTCCTGGTGCTAGGCACCAAGGGCGCCCTACTCCTTTCTACGCCCCTGTTGCTTGGGGCCAGCACCAGCAGCCACAAGAAGAAGCCCTCGACCCGACTTCCCGGCTTGGCAGCACCTCCAGCGCCATCTCCGGGGCCTGCCGGTACGATGGGAACCGCCGTCGCTCACACCACCGGCCTTACCGCCACCCCAGCCTCCCAAGCGGTCACAGACTCAGGCCGCATCGGCAGTCTCCTTGATGCAGCCGAAGCAGGGGTTGACATGGTACGGCTGTCGCAGCTGCTGTCTGACATTCCGGGCCCCGGCCGCAGCAGTTCCCTTGCAGCGGACGCCGCCAATGCGGTTGGGATGCCACTGTACGGCAAAGGTTGGTCGTACGTGCCGTGGTCTTCTGCATCTGCATCCCAAGGGCCAGACAGGGAAGCTGTGGGGTTACGGGGTCTTGGGGCGGATGACCTCGGTTCGGCAGACATGGACATACAGCTTCACGTGGAGATGGACATGGGCCACGACAGAAGGACAAGAACGAGTCGGGGTGTGTCAGGGCGGGCCAGGTGGGGTAGCGAGCCGGGCGGAAGCGGATCCCATGCTGCGGCCGGTGAGCGTGGTGTTGGCGGCGCGGGCGGCAGCATGGGTCGGGGTGGGGGCGGCAGCACCAGCAGCAGCAGCAGCGGGGGCTTAGGGGGCGCCATGAGCGAGGACAGCGATGGGGGCAGACTGCGGCGCGGTGGGCGGGGTGGAAGCAGGGTGGGCGGTGGTGCGGGTGCGGCTGGGTCCTGGCTGCAGGAGCTGCTGGTCCCTCTGCTGTCGGACTGCGGGGGGCAGGGGGATGCGCGGCCGCGGTCGTCCGCCAGGCCCCTCCAGCAGGTGAGGGCTGAGTTACAGGCTAGCTGTTGCATGCATTCCCGAGCGTTTGCGCGGGGTGGAGGAGAGCCACCCCACCTTCCTATATAGCTTGCCCCCGGGGTGTCAGCACTCACAAAGTGGTCGGCCGCGGGAGACCCCGGCAGCAGTGCCTGACATGTACACAAGCCTGGGGTTATGCTGCAGGCGTTGTATTTGTTATATTGTACTCGTGTTTTGTGCTTGCCTGCTGCTGCATCAAAGGTCGAACCTCGCTGTGGCGTGGAGCGGCTGCCACGTGCCTCCCCCACCACGCCGGCATGCGTGCTGGTTAGCGCCGCCTGCTGGCTGCCACGTGCCAGCTGCGCAAGCGGCGGAGGCAGTACCAGCACGGGAGTGCCCACCACCTCCGCCTCCTCCTCCTCCCTGCTGCTGTGCACTGCCGCGAGCGAGGCCCTGTGCCTCACGCTGCGGGGCGGCGGCAGCGGCGGCCAGGACGCAGCCGGTGGCGCAAGCGGCTCGCAGGAGGGATCGCGCGCCCAGCAGTGCCCACCGCCGCAAACGCAGCAGGGGCAGCAGCAGGCGGTGCATATGCAGGACCGGCACGGTTCGGCTGCACCTGGTGAAGTGCTACTCGCGGTTGAGGTGTGCGAATGGCGTCCCACGGGGAGCAGCATTGAGGGGTGGCCAGTGCACAGGTGCGGGCCTGCACGAGCGCTGGCGGCTGTGCAGGGCCGAGGCGCGGGGTCCGGGCCGGGGCCAGGAGGCTGCGTCGTGGTGTGGGCGGAGGAGGCAGGGGATGTCCTCGTGGCACGGCTCGGCCGGCGAGGGCAGCGGCAGGGGTCCGCGCGCAGGCGGACCCAGGGGCATCAGGGGCTCGCAGCCCAAGCGTCGCCACCATCACGCAGGCACGGTGGTCCGGCGGTTGCGGGTATGGCAGGCGTGGGCGCAGCATCAGCACTACCGCTTCACACAGCAGCGGCAGGTCGACCTGCGACACGAGCTGGCCCGTCATCGCACCCCCTGTCTCCCATGGCGACTAGGGGAGCGGCGTCGTCCCCGGCAACGCAGGCGAAGGGCCGGGGGCCCGCCGGGTCCTGGGGCGAGGGTGCGTCGGGGCTGCAGCTGCGGCTGGCGGGCCGTGTGCAGCAGCCGCGGCCCATGGCGGACTTCGTGGTCTCGGAGGCGGAGGCGGTTCCGGGCCGGAGCAGGCTGCTGCAGGTGGGCGGGCGGTAGGCGGGTATGCCTAAACGGTATCAGGCTGTGCAGGGTGTATAAGGCTAGCGTGCATGCATTCTTCTCACCAGAGTCGGGATATAGCGGAGGTCACAAGCAGGTTATTCAGACACGTCGTGTAGGTAGGTTGTGAAAAGAAGTGAGCTGCCCTCCGTGCTTTGCTGCAGGCCGTTGGCCCAGTGTTCGGACGGGTTCCAGACGCCGATGCGGCGGGCTCGGCATGGACCGCTGGCGACGCCTGCGGCGCTGGCAGCTCCCAGGGCGGCGGCGGGGCGCATGGGCCGCAGCTGCAGGTGCTGCGTGGCGGGGTGGCGGCGCCGGTGGTGGCGGCACTGCCCCCGTCCGGCCCAATGCCAACCGGTGAGACGGTTGTCTGGATCGGTGCGAGTTCGCTTACGTGCCTTGGTTGCAGCGATGCAGTGGTTGTGCTCAACTATGCAGGAGGAGCTACAGGTGGCGCAGACTCTGTGCGTGCATGTGTGCGAGTGCATGAGTGCTATGCACGATGCGGCCACCTTGCATATCTGCTAATGTGCACTCAGGTCGAGTTGTAAACGGCGTTCGTAACGGCATGCATGCAGCGATATCGTGTTGTGGGCACAATGTGCATTTTGAAGGTGTTCGCTGTCCTGTTTCTGCAGAAGATCTGCATGAAAGGCAAGCCTGAAGTGCCCTTCGTCGGCCTCCACTGCGTGACCCCTCCTACCCCACCCCTCCCTTTCCACAGGCATGTGGTGCGTGCCGCTCCCCGAGGCGCCCCTCGCCGAGCAGCACCAGCCAGAATGGCAGCAGGCGCGTGACGCCTCTCCAGCGGGCGCAGCACCGGCGACGGCAATCGCCAGTGTCGGCGGCAGCGTTGTGGTCATGTCCTACCTGAACGCGACGCGCGCTCTGGCGCCACACGTGGAGGCCGTGCGCGCTGGCGGCGGCGGCGGTGGCAACGCTGGCGGCGGCCCGCACGTGTCGCTGCGCGACGTGACGGAGGCACTGCAGCTGAGGGCGGGGGAGCTGACGCTGGCGGCAGGGAGGGTGGCGGAGGATGTGCTTGCGCAGGTGTGACACTATGGCTATGAGCTGCTTAACGCTAGTAGTTGATGGCCATGGAGGGACTCTGCGGTCAGCGCTTGATGGGTCGCGCTGCTACAATCTGTCGCGGGCAGGGCGCAAATGTAAACGTGTTTGTTGCCGCCCTACCACCCAGTCCACTGTCATTTTTTCCCCGTTCCTCTCAGGTTACTCCCACGGGCGTGCTGCTCGCTTCCCTGGACCTACTGCACGCCGGCGCCGCTCTCGGTGCCCGGCCGCCGCCGCCGCACGCCAGGGCCTCCTCCGACGGCCGCGCTGACCTCAGCGCGCACGCCCCCGGGGATGCCGACGACGGGGGCAGCGGTGCCGCCGCCATGGAGTGCCGCCCCCGCAGCACGTGGCCCAGCCCCAAAAGCAGCCGTTACGCCGACCAGTTCTCCCCCAACCTGCCGCCGCAGCAGCAGCCGCAGCAGCATGGCTTGGGCGGGGCCGCCGGTGAGGCGTACGACGGCGGCGAGCTTCCGCCGCCGCCGCCGGCACCAGCGTTGCCGCCAGTGCAGGCTGGGGTGCAGGGCGGCGGGGGGCCGGGGGTGCTGGGGTGGGGTGAGTGGGGCCCGGCGGAGGTGGAGGTGCGGCCGGGGTCGGCGGCGTGGTGGGCTGCGGGCCCGCCGGAGGTGGCGCTGGGTGCGGTGGCGGAGCGCTGCGTGGTGCTGCTGCGGCGCGGGCCCAGCAGGTGCATCACGGTGAGGTCGTGGGTGGGTTTATGGTGGGCGGCGAGGGAGAAGATCAGAGTTGCGACCCTGTCGAGGGGTGCGGGGCTTCCGCTTGTGTGCCTTCGTTAGCGAGGCACTGGTTTGAGTGTTGCACAGGCCAGGTGCCGCTTGGCTCGACCCCATGCCGCCTGCTGCTATGCGGAGTCAAGGCAGTGCTGGTGCATGGGAGCTGCCGGTCGGTTCTGACACCTCTGCTCCCTCCTCCTCCAGGTGCTGGGAGCACCCCCAAGCCGCCCCACGTCCACGCCCACACAGCGGCAGCCGCAGGGCCCGGACCCGTACCCACCCTCCTTGGACGCCCACACCGCCGACGGCCGCACCCGCACCGCTGGGGGGCCTAGCGGCCCTGTGGAGCACGCTCAGCCACGCACAGCGGCGCGCAGCGCACATGGCAGCGCCTTCGGCGCGTTCGCCAGCGGCCGCAAGCGGCCCCGCGCCTGCTGCACGCTGCTGCACCTGGGTACCGTGTGGCAGCTGGAGCACGAGCCCTCCTGCTGCGCGCTGCTGCCCGCGCCCGCGGGCCCCGTGGCCACGACAACCCACCGGCGCACCGCCGCCACAGCCCCCCAACCGGAATGCCCAGAACCATCCGAGGAGGAAGGGCACGCTGCGGCAGGCGACGGCGAGGTAGCCAGGGCCACGCCGGTGCACCGCCGCCGGCCCCCGCGCGGCCCTCGGCTGGGCTCCGCGCCCGCCTCCGTCTTCGAAGCCCTGGACGACGGAGACACTGCTGCAATTGCTGCCGGTGCGCCTTCCCCTGCTGCGAGCCATCCCACGGCCCAGGGCGAGGCCGCAGGTGCCCCAAGGCCCTCGTCCGGAACCCGCCAGCCCTCCCTCCGCCTGGGCTCCGCCCCTGCCCCCGCCTTCCATGCTCAGCGCCGCCGTGGAAGCGCCGAGCCGTGCGTGCCCAGCGCCGAGGACCTCCCTTGGCGCTTCCACCTGCTGCTTGGGGACCACGCCCCCAGCGTGCAGCTTCTGCTGCTGACCCACGGTTCTGCCACGGGGCTGCAGTGCTCGCTCCTGGCCCGCCTGGCTATGACCGTGCCGCCCTCGCCCCGAGACTGTACGGCGCCGTACGCTGAAGGCTTGCCGTACGGTCCTGCGGGTCCGTTTGGACCCCCCGTGCCACAGTCGGTTGCATTCGTGCGTCCCGCACCCACGCCTGCGGAGCTGGCAAGCATGGTGTCTGGGCTGGATTCGAGGTCGGTGCCGTGCGGGCGGTATGGGGCGGATCCTAGCGCGGTTGGCGTGGGTGCGTTGCGGAAAGGTGACGGGGAGGAGGAGGACATGGGGCCTGCCGTACGTGAGGGCGATGTGGTGTGCCTGGTGGGGCTGCGCAGTGGGGGCGTGGCTGTACTGCGGTACGGCAGTGAGGTGGGCATTGGGCAGGGCGGAGATGCGACAGAGGAGTTGGAGGAGGGCCAGCGTGGCTTGGCAGGCGTGGGGTGTGTGGATGGCACCGGGCCGTGTGGGCAAGCTGACGTCGACATGGCCGACGTGCAGCAGCAGCAGCAGCAGCTGGCGGGACCACAGGCATCGGGCGGGCAGCAAGGACAGGGCCAGCAGCAGGTGGAGAGTCAGCTGCGGCAGCTGTGGCTCACGCAGCTGGTGCAGGTGCCTGTGGACCTGGTGCCACTGCCTACGCTGCCAGTGTCAGCCGGAAGCACCAAGGGAGGTACCGGACCGGGCGGGCCAGTGCAGGTGCTGGCGGTCGGCAGCTCGCTCCACTCCCTGCAGGTGGGTGGCTGTGGGCTGAACTGCTGAAGTGGGTGTGAAGCTAAGCCAGTGAAAGCCTGCTAGGCAACACATGCACTGTTGTGTCACACCACTTTATGTCCATCGCCAGCTTACTGCATGTTTCACCCGCTGGAGTAAGGCACGTGCAACCTGCATTGCTCGCAGGTGTGCCGCGTCAGCGGGCGGCTGCTCGCCACACCCCTGCAGCCGTTGGAGCCCACGCCGCAACCCACGGCACCACAGTGCTACGATGCCATGGCCGGAGACCAGGGCCTCGGATCTCCGGCAGCACGAGCATCAGCAGCGGGCGCGCATGTTGCGTCAGATGCCGGTAAGCAGCAGCTGCAGCAGCAGTCGGCACCACATGTGGGTCCTCTGTGGGTTAGCGCGCCCGCCGCCGTCGTCGCGGCGCCAGTCATGCTGCCGGCTCCCATGCTCAGAGGATCATTATCCCGCGTCGCCCGCAAAGGCCCAGGGACGCCTGGCAGCAGCGGCAGCGGCAGCCCTCATGACGTCGCAGCCATGGAGGGCTGTGGGCCAGCACCTGACACCCGCGGCATAGCAAGCGGGGGCGACCCACAGCAGCAGCGGCTGTTGCTGTTGACAGCGCTGACAGATGGCGGGCTGCGGCTCCTATCCTTAAGCCACGTCGCACAGCCGGATACAGGGCTCCACCAGTCCTACGGTGCCTCCAGCCTGCTGAGTTTGGCCCCGCAGCACCCCACAGCCACCACCGCAGCCCACGGCAGCCCGGTTGCCCTTCCCAGCTCCACTACCCGCCGCCCTGCACGCCTGCCGCATCCGAACAGACAGCGCACAGGGAGCGGACCAGGTCTTCCGGCCGGACGTAACGGTGCCGGTGGCACCGTAGGCGGCGACGCGGCTCGCCCCATCGGCCAGCCCCGCATCCTCATCCACGTGCCGCCCATCCCTGGTCCGCAGCCCCCAGCCCGCGACCCCTCTGGCCCCTCCACCTCGACTACCCCGCCGCCCCCTGCGACCGCCCCTCCAACAGCCCCTCAACACCCCGCCGGTTACCTCGCCCTCGTGTCGTCCTGTCCCACGGACGCGGCCAGACGGCTCCGAAACCAGCACCACTTCAACCACCCCAACGACCCGCTAATTGCCATGGAAGGCCACGGCTCCCCGGCGCCGCTGCCAGGGGGCGATGTGGTACATGTCCTGGACGCCGCTACCGGCCGCCAGCTGGCATGGTACGACATGGCGCTAGCTTCCGCCGGCTGCCTTGCCACGTGCCTGGACAGTTGGCAGGTGGGGCCCGAGGCGGGCGTGGGCGGCGGCGATGGGGTCGACCGGGAGGACCGGGGGACAGCAGCACGGCACGAGGCTGGGGCCAGTGGGGGCGCGGCAGGGAGGCGGCGGGCGCTGGCGCCGCGGCTGTGGGCTATGGCTGAGCAGCAGGCGGAGCAGGACGAGGCGCTTGCGCTGGCGGAGGCGCTGGGGTTGAGACTGCTAGAGCAGGAGAGGGAGAGGGCGGGGCCGGGAGTGGGGCAGGGTGCGGTTGCGAGGTGTGCTGGCAGCGAGCGGGGTGGAGAGGAGGCAACGCTGCTGGTGGTCGGTGCGGGCGGACCGGAGGGCGGAGAGGTGGTGCTGTTGCGGCTGGTGCCGACCGCTGGGGGCCCGGCCGGTGTGGACGCGGCTACCGCTGGTCGAGGGGCGGGTGGGATGTCGGGCTCGGCGGCGCAGTGGCCGGGCGCAGGCTCGGGAGCTGCTGCGCTGGCGGCTGCGGGTGCAGGCCCGGGGCCCAGCACGTATGGGGCGGTAAGCCCCGGACGCAGAGGGCACAGCTCCTGGCGGCACTCTGACTCGTGGTGGCCGTTTGGTGCGGCCACCACACAGCCCTCGCCGCCGCTGCCACGGAGCACCGCAGCACCGCCGGCCGCTGGGCTGTCAGCCACCGCCGCCGCCGCAGCTGCTCCCGGTCCGCAGCTCCGGCTGGTGGTTGTACGGCGGCTGCTGGTCGCCAAGCCGGTCAGCGCCGTGTGCCCGTATGGCCGGTCGTACCTGCTCGTATGCGCGGGCAGGCGGCTGCTGATGTACCGCCTGGCAGCGGGCCGCCTGCACCGTACGGGATGGATGCCCGTACGGAACCCCATCACCCACATGTCCGTGTGCCCCGAGCGGCGACTGTTGGCCACAACCGACGGCGTGAACGGTGTGTGTCTGTACGGGATCGTGCACGCGCCATGCCGGGCAACGGCAGCGGGCGGCGGCACTGGGGCACCCATGTCCCTGATTGTCATTGCGGCGGAGGCGGTTGCGCGGCAGGTGACCAGCTTGCAGCTGCTGCCGGCGCAGCCGCCTGAAGGGGGCCTGCGGCAGGCGGGACGAAGGCAGGGGCGGCAGCGTGTGCAGGGCGGTGTAGGGGGCAGCGGAGGCAGCGCCAATGACAGCCTCAGCGCCAGTGGGGAGGAGGGCGGGGAAGGCGGGGAGGAGGTGGAGGCTCCTGCGGAGGACGTGCCAATGGCCGAAGCGGCGGCAGCGGGGGCGCAGCTCGCGGCCCGGCTTGCGGAGCTGCCGCCAGCCGAGGCAGCGGCGGCGGCAGAGGCCCTGGAGGCGGCGCTGGTGGCGGTAGCGGAGGCGGAGGCAGAGGCGCAGGCGGCTGTCGGGGCTCAGGGTCAGGGTCAGGGTCAGATGGCGGGCGGCGAGCGGGCGGGGGCTGGTTGGGGCGCACGGGAGGACGAAGAGGGCGGCGAACGAAGGGAGGCGGCCGAGGGGGACGCAGCGCGGGGGCCGGAGGCTGCGGCGGCTGCGCTGGAGGCGTTACGGGCCGCAGCGGCAGCGGCGGCGCTGGAGGAGCACGGGTCGAGGGCGGTGGTGGCGGCGACGGATGCTGGCGGCGCGCTGTTGCTGCTGGCTCCGGAGCGGCGCAGCGCCTCGCCCTGCCGCAACCTGCTGCTGCTGGCGGGCGTGCGGCTGGGCGCATGCGGGCTGCGGCTGCGGGCGCACGTGCAGCAGCCCACGCCGCGGTACAACGGTGAGTGCCGTTGGTGATGCACTGCTGGGGCACATCCGCACGGTGAGCGCTGAGAGTTTGGGGTGCTAGTCTGGCACGCATATGCTGAATGGTGTCCTCAGGCGTGACTCGCTGGAATCCGGGAAGAGACAGCCGTCCGGCACGTAGAGGACTAGTAACGCTCTTGCTCTCCGCCGACACGCTCCCTGTGCGCAGGCGGGCCCCCTGGGCCCCGTCCTCCGAGGCTGCTGCTCGCGGACCTGTGCGGTGCGGTGCACGAGGTGGCGCCCTGCCCGCAGCCGGCGGCGCCGCTGCTGGCAGTGCTGGAGGCGGCGCTGGCGGCGGCAGGGGGCACACGGCCCCTGACGGGCGGCTGCCCGATGCACCCGGCGGCGGCGGCGGCGGGCTGCCTGGCATGCGGCGGCGCGGGTAGCGGCGGCGCGGCGGCGGGCTGGGGTCCCGTCCATGGAGGGTAAGCGTGCTCGACGCAGGGTTGTTGATGGCGTCCCAGGTGTCTTCGAATGCCCCTGATCAAGCTGCTAACGCCTCGCTGACCCTTTTTTCCTCTACTCTGCAGGCCTGCCAGCGCCTACTCCCTGCCGCACCTGCACCCTGGGGTGCTGGACGGGGAGCTGCTGGGCAGCTTCTTGCAGCTACCGCCAGCTTCCCGCGCGGCGCTGCTGCGCGGCCTGCCTCACAGCACGCTGGCGGCGCTGGTGCGGCTGTGCTGTAGCCTGGCCGAGGGTCGGGGGGCTGCTGCAGCCGGCCGCGGGGGCAGCGACGGCGGGGAGACCGCAGGGAGCAGCGGGGAAGGGCGTGTGGCTGGGATGGGGTTCCCGGGCCTGGGGCCGGTGCGTGTGGAGGCTGGGAGGGGAGGGAGGGAGGAGGGAGGGGAGGGTGGGGATGCCGGTGTGGATGTTGAGGTGTTGGCGGAGGCAGTGGTGCAGGTGCTGCAGGAGGCCCTGCCGCCGGGCTGGTGATAACGTTGGCGTGAAGCAGCGGAGTGTGGGAAGCATTGGTCGCTAAACGTAAACCTTTGAGAGCCGTGTTAGGGCCGTTGTGTTGCGGGTGTGTACTGTACAACAACGTACGCGCATCGTGTGTGCGGGGCAGACGGTCCACGGTGCAAGGCGTGAGCAAGTAGTCGCACTGGGGGTCTGGGGCCGGTGACAAGGATGCACCCGGTCGAATGCAGGTGGTGTCGTTGGCACAAAGGAGCCTCCGTGCCGTGCAGGATCCAGGAAGGCGTCAGCGAGCTTTCTGCTTATGTTGCCAGGGGTTTTCGCGTTTGTCACAGGTAGGATACAAAAGCAGACCGTGGCTGCTTAACCAAACGGGCGGCCTAGCCCGCCATGCAAGCTGGCTTGTTCAGTCTTCCAAACCTGAGAGCTGAGAATGCAGAATTACATAGGACGGCCAGGGTGTAGGCATGCATTTCCATGTACACCTAAGACCTTAGGGGCAGAACATCCCCTCCCCTGAGGGCACCGTGCATCCATGCACGGGCCCCCGAACGCACCGAACTAGGTCACTGGAAGGGCCACAGGGCACTACACCTCCTCACTGGACGGAATGCACACCACATGCGCTGAGGCGTCACACATGCCTGCGGTTAGAGTTGCGGTTGGCGTCAAGCTTGTTGTGGGCACAGCCCACGAGCTATACCCAGTCGATTGCCTTGCTCTGTGGCTCTAAGTCTCGTCACAGCAGTACACAGACTTGCCTTTGCCGGCCTTGCAACCCTACCATGGCACCGCTCGCCCAGGGAACCACCCCCTGGCACATGGAGTACTCAGTGCACCGTGAGCTATGTATAGGCATATTGGTCACCATCTCAGCTGCTGTCGCTCGGTGACGCGCTGACCGGCTGCGACCCAAATGCCCCATGGGTGTTTGCAGGCGTGCCTGCTCCCATCCGGCGCGAGGTTCAATCCGTCTTCCCAAAACAGGACCTTGATAAATTGCTGATTGTGCCGACCTGCCAACATGCCGACTTGGACCTCGTCAGCACCGGCGAAAAAGTGGAGGGCGAGAAAGACCGGCTGCTGGAGCGGGTAGGCGCATACAATAACACGATTACTATCCAATTCATCTGCGGCAATGGCGACACCAGGCTTACCACAACCCACACGGCTCTACCTGCTGTTGCAGTTCATGGCCTGGGCAAAGGTGGTGTGCGACAAGCTGCTGGAGCAGGGCCACTGGGCGGACTACATCGACCCTTGCTCCGGGCTTCCGGTGAGTGTGCAGACATGTTCAGCATGCAGCACACCCATGCTGCACGGACTTGCTTGCCCGTTGGTGGGCTGGCTGTGCTGTGCGCAAAGGCCGGCTCCCAGGCGCCAAGGCCGCAACGCCCGGGCAGGACGCACCAAGGGCAAGTGTCGACCGGTCTACAGCCAGCGTTCAGACATGGCACATCGCCTTGCTGGCTTTGCATGCCGTTCCACGTGTGCATGCTGTTCCACCTAATGCGGATGCTCTGTAGAAGTGGCTATTCCCAGGCGTACCCGCTTCGCAACATCCCTTGCCCAATGCCGCAATGGGCCTCGCCATCCTCACCACCTCCCTGGGTCCCTCCTGCCTGCCCCACCTATGTTTTCCCTCACGCCACCGCACATCAACCCCGCCCGCGCGCTTCCCTCATCAGATGGTGCACACCGACCTCAATACGGTGTACCCCGAGGTGCCCGCCCTGGCCGTACTCATGGGCTACCAGACAGCGAACGCGGGATGCTGCAAGGTGAGGGGGCTGCAGGCACGCAGGAGCGAGGGGCCGGCGCCGCATGACAAGGGGTTTGAGCCGCAGGACGGGGTGGCCTTGAAGCCGGTGGGGGGCCCGACGTACAACACCATGTACGGCACCATGGCAGCTGGGATATACGTCACTCGAGTGTACGGGACCGGGAGTTGCAGGTACCGCTTACGGCTTCTGAGTTAGCTGGAGACGGGTAGGAGCTGCTGCAGCTGCATGCGTGCAAGCGGCTGCCTTGCGGGCCGACCGGGCATGGGCATTTCGCTGCGGTCGTGCTGGTCCGTCAGTGCAGCCACCACCCCCCCGGCCACTCCTTTTGCTGCCTCCAGGTGCTGCTGCACCCCGTGTGGGGGAGCGCCGTGTACCCCGCCTCCCTGTTCACGGAGGCGCCGCAGGAGGCGCTCATGGAGGCAATCGCAGCTGCAAACGCGGCGCAGGCGGAGTGAGGGGTCAAGAGGAGCAGTCCTCAGCGGCGAGTTGGCGCAGGGGCTAGGCCTGGAGCTGCAAGCGCAGCACAGGTGGAGCACTGCAGGGCCAGGAAGGGCAAGGGTGTGGCAGCGGGCGCGTGGGACTGGGCAAGGTAGCGCCACAGGCTTGCACAGGCAGCGGCCTATGCGGCATGGGTGGAGCGATGGGCGTCGGCGTGAGGGCATGGGCGGGCCGATTTGCTGGCTCAGGTGCAGCCCAGTCGGAGCCACGCAACACCAGGACACGAGGCGGCGGGGGCCACATGGGGCTAGGCAAGGTATCTGTGTGAACACCTGTGCCCCTGGGAAGGCCTCTTGCCTATCAACTCGGACCAGTCGGAGGACCGGAAGCGGAGCGGGTGGATTGCGCGTGGTGGCGCCAATGGGAACGAAATTAGGACACTGCAGCGGACAGAGGGCATCACCGCCGCCACACCGAAGCGCAGCTGCAGTAGTGTGTTGCCGTTGGATCGTGATTAGATTGCCTGCGTGATTGCAGGTCATAACTGCGATCTGCTGTCGGTTGGACAGGACTTTCGGAAGCGAGGAGCAGGGCAGGGAGGACCAGAAGTAATGTGGGTTTGGGTACTGGCAATGCAGCGGGGCAGTGGAAAACAGGGCAGCGCTGCAGTTTTGCCTCTGGTGGAGAAACTGCAGCGTTAGTGCATGGTGTCTGAGGGCTGCCCTACGATGCTTGCAGGTGCCCTTGAACAGAAGCAACTGAGAATGCCCTGCACTGACACATGCTGCATTGGTGTGAGCAGTAGGCAGTGCGATTCTTGCAGTACGTCTGGGAAGCACGTGGAGTACCATACGTTGATGTTGGCAACTTCTGGAGGCGCGTGGGGTATAAAAGGAGGAGACGGCGGCGTAGCCTCGATCAATGGCTATGTTCATACTCGCGATCTAGGACTATGACAAGTAGTAGCTGTTGTCGTGATGGGCTCGTTGCTCGTCGTGGGACTACGTAGTGCCACGTGCCACGTCCTGTTTGGCCATACCAGGTGCCGTGTGCCAAGGTTGGTACGCGGCAGCGGACAGCTCCAAGACTCTGTTGGCTCTGTATGTTGACATGTGGCTTGGCGTACCTCACGTAGCATGCTGCTTGTGTTGGCGCCCGCTTTGGAGCCACAGCGCAGTGTGTACCGTAATATGGCAGCTGCCATGGAGGGGGCACCGCGTTGTTGTCGCACTGTCGCCGTCTCCCCGTCCGCTGGTCCAGCAGTATACTGGCCCCTCTGTACAAGAAGCCGTGCCGCTGTTGGACGAAATTTGATCTTTATGAGGTTTGGGCATGTCAATCGCCGACTCCCGCAACATGTGAGGCATAGCTTGCGGCTGGTTCAGCAGTATGTACCAGGGCATGTACGGCACCGCTGTATGCGGGGGTGACACAGCAGGGGCTGCACGGCACGACCTGAAGTCGACGCCCTGTGCCTGTGGGAGGAGCTCATGGGACCTCTGTCGGAAACACGTGCACGGCAGCCGGAAATAGACACCGCAACATGAGTGTAGGCACAGTGTGCTCGGGAGCCGGGTGCACAGGGTCTGTGAAGCGGTCTGCTGCGTCCCCCGCAAGTCCTCTGTCGTACTACCGGCACCATACAGACATGCGCGCGAAGGGCACGGTACGGGATACGACATTCATGTACTAAACCCGTGTGGACACGATGACAGCCTAGGATCCTCCGTGAGCAAAAGTGGTCGCATTCACAGCTGGTCACAGGCGCAGTCCTGTAGCGTGTCGGCCGGGGCTGGTTGCAGGAAGGTCTGTGCGTGTGGCAGGGCCAACAACTAGATTGAGTTACTCGCAATCTCAGCAGCGCAGCTACGCCACACGCAGAAGCTGCTGTTTTTTTCTTCTGTGGCTGTTGCAGTGACTACTCCAGCTCGCTTGCATGAGTGACAAGGACGGCTCACAATGCGACTGTACAAAATGGTCGGTCTCAATGTGGTTGTGGATAAATGCTAGGGGCACTAGGCACAAGTAGGTGACCTGTCTGACCAAGGGAGACGCCCGACTTGCCAGGCGCACTCCGCGCGCAGACGCTATGGTGTCGTTGCACGCTGTCGCGCACGCCCTTGGCCACCTAAGCGTCGAGAGGTACGATACCTTCCGGCTGCTCAACGTCGCCCAAGGCATGCTCCAGGGCCTCAAGACTGACCGCAATGCTCATATACGTTGCCACGCATACCGTACCGGTGAGACAGGGCCGGCACGTGGCTGGGTACACTCTCCCCTGCTGTCCCCCATTTCAAGCAAAATTGCTCCTGCGCGCAGCCACTTATTACGTGATGTACTCCGTGCCTTCCTATTATTCGCGTGCCAGGCACTGAACGTGCAGAGTGCAGCGGCTGCACTGGCGGGTGCCCGGGTGGCACCGGGATGAGGCATCTGTTCCCGCACGTTTGTCGCTCCCTCAAAACTGACAACTTACACTCATACTACTGCGCCGTAGCAGAACACATACGTACTTCATAGCCTACTTACCTGCTGCTGCCTGAGCCCCAACGCCCCTCGAGCTCCCAGTCTACAGCCCGCGACCTTCTTTGCTGAACTCAAAAGTAGCAGCAAGAATGAGCCACAAGCCTGACGATGAGTGAGTTCTGAATATCAGCTACCTTCTGGCGCTTGACTGCTGCTTCTGAGCGGATGGACAACAGCAAACCCTCCGCGCTTCCCCATTGCGCCACAGCTATGACTACTTGTTCAAGGTTGTCCTAATTGGAGATTCTGGCGTTGGCAAGTCCAACCTGCTGTCCCGCTTCACGCGCAATGAGTTCAGCCTGGAGTCCAAGTCAACAATCGGCGTGGAGTTTGCCACGCGCAGCATTCAGGTAAGCGTTTTATGCACCATTCTAAGCATGGTAAGGTTGATGTCGCCTGTGGGGGTCCTGCTGAACCTGCCGGTTGATCCCGCTTGGGTCAGGTCGACGGTAAGACCATCAAGGCTCAAATCTGGGATACCGCTGGTCAAGAGCGCTACCGTGCTATTACAAGCGCGTACTACCGCGGGGCTGTTGGGGCGCTGCTAGTGTATGACATCACCAAGTCGGGTGAGTTGCGTGGCGCGCAAATCACTCGTCATCTTGTTGCTGCTGCTGTGAAGCTTCACTGTGCAAACGTGGCAGCAAAGTAGGTCATGCAGTCAAAAGCCAGGGGGCAGGACAGCTGCTGCAGCAGCTGGGGGCAGCTGGACCCTCGTTGCAAACCCCGTGGAGCACCGTGTGTGCAAACGGCTCCGAGCAGCTTGGACAAGCGCCCTTCGTGACATTGAACCTCCTTTGACATTGCCGCTCCCTATTGGACTGGGTCACGTGATCGGGGCACACGCAGAAGAGCAGTACCGCACGTGTGCTAGCTCAGCACGCGCTCCCGGTGGCTGGACCTGCAGCCACAGTATAGTAGCCCTAGGCAGTGCCCGGAGCGCTGCAAGGGCGTGATTGTGGTGCTCGGGCTGACCGTGTCCGCCTGTTGGTGCTTCGTCGTGGCCGTGCCTGCAGTCACCTTCGACAACGTGGAGCGGTGGCTGAAGGAGCTGAGGGACCATGCAGGTGGGGGGCTGTCGTGGGGGGCTGTGCGCCCCCTGCCATCATTGTCTAAAGGGCCCAGTGCACCTCGTCAGCGGCTGGAACACCTCACATGGCCCAAAGCCCGGCTCCTGTGCCTACCCATGGACTGTGCTGCCCAGATGCCGCTACGGCAAGCACGGGATGGGTTCAACCGGAGGGTCACTAAGAAGCACCAACCCTCCTCGTCGAGTCGGGCCGTGAAGACATCACCACGTCTCTTTACTGGCTATTGCAGACTCTAACATCGTCATTATGCTGGTGGGCAACAAGAGCGACCTGAAGCACCTGCGGGACGTGCAGACGGACATGGCGCAGGCCTTCTGCGAGCGGGAGGTGGGTGCACGTGCTGCTGTGCAGTCAGGGGCTGCAAACCATGTCTGACTGGGCCAAGACTGTGACACACTTCTGACCAGGCCAGGGTATGATCACTGTGCGCCGCCTAGTGTGCAAGCGTTTCCAGAGACTCTCTTGCTATGAAACCCTGGCAGCTTTACTCGTTGGCGCCCTTGGACTTCAGGGGCTGTCGTTCATTGAGACCTCCGCGCTGGAGTCCACCAACGTGGAGAAGGCATTCCAGCAGATCCTCACAGAGATCTACCACATAGTCAGCAAGAAGGTGCTCGACAGCGAGGTGGACCGGCCAAAGGTAGGTGTTTGCGAAGGGAGCAGGGCATGCAAACAACAGAAAGCTCTTTCACGGGACCGGGAGGGCGGGTGGGGGCCATGGGATGACCATCGTCCAAGGGGCACACACGGTAGCTGAAAGGTTGGCTTCACTTGTCGTGCGCAGATCGGCGAGACGCGGAACGTCATCGTCATTGACAACGCACACGACGACACGGGGAAGAAGAAGAGTGGCTGCTGCTAAGCCCACCAGAGCTAGCGCAGGAGCTTGACAATTATGACTGGGCATGACTGTGACCGTAATGTGGGGTTGGCTGTTGAGTGCAAGGGTGAGTGTGTGCTAGGGGTACTTGAGGCGTTGAGGGATTATTAGTCAAGCTGTGTCTTGCGAAGGGAGTAGGAGGCACGGGCGCTGCGCTTGGCAGGGCGAGGTGGACCCCGGGGGTATGCGGGCATGTGGGTGACATTAGGCCTAGTAGGTGCCAGGTACAACGAAGTAGCTATCCAAGGTGCTCCCAGCTGTGGCCAGGCTAGAATGCACGATTTCCTGGGTTTCGTAGAACAGACTAAGGGAATGGTGACCGGTGAGGCATTCCCACGACAGTTGCGTACTCTGGCGAGGTCGCTTCGCGCACTTGCGCTGGGCGGTTCCCTGTCCAGGCTCCCGGTCCAGGCTGTGTGTTCATAGTCAAGCCTGCATTGCTTTACTATAAGCGCGATGTGCCAATGCTGCCGTTTTCGGCGAATCCGAGGGGATGGACCATGAAGTCTCTGGCCAATCTTGAAGGAGTAGCCCGTGCCTACCTACGACGTTCATACTCAAGCCATGCTTGGTAACTTGCAAGGGGGCATGTCAGGACGGATGGGCCCAGCTGTAGCAAACACATTGCCTGCCTGCACGTCCGGGGGCATGCCACGGAAGGCGGTAGTCTGGTGCTGGGACCAGCAACGTGCGAATGGGGTATCGGTACCGTGCCTGCAAATGCAACATGATATGGCTTCAGCGTGATTATGCTGCCACATCAGCACACAGAAGGCCCCAAATAGGAAGCCCTTTGGGCCCAAGTGCACTCGTGCTGTCGTGCAAGGACCTTCGCCGGCCATGGACCTTCCTGCAATCTGCACCAGCTACGCTGCGGCGCCATTCAAACCACTGGTCCTGTATGTAAGATCCTGTCCTTCAAGCAAGTAGGCATGAGCAACAACGCGGTTGGGTGAGTTGGAGGCCAACGAGGACCAACGACTCGAGTATTTCTACCTGTGCATGCCCCTTACGCGCGCGTTCAACATGTACTTTGCGCTTTTTGTCATACAGAGACTGGACGCATCGCTTCAAAGTGGTACTTATGGGTGATGACTATGTCGGCAAGACGAGCCTCCTGACGCGGTTCACGGAAAACACGTTCAGCACGGGGCCCTTAGCAAGCCTGAGGAAGCCAGTCCAGCAGCACGTGGCCGTTCACGTCACCCGAACGCGTCAATCCTGACGTTCAGATTGCCCAGCGCAGGTCGACGGGAGGACGGTGAGGCTACAGCTGTGGGATACAGCTGGCCAATGGCGCTTTCGCTCCATCATTAATGCGTACCTCCGTGAAACTGCGGGCATTGTGTTGGTGTACGACACAACCAAGCTAGGTAGGGTTGCCAGCGGCTGCAAAGAGGGAACACGCTTCCGCCGTAAAGTGGTACCTGCGTTCTTATCACTTACAGGTGCAAACAGCTCCGCCAGTGCAGCCACAAGGTGCCTTGTCCATGGGGTTGTGAAGTTATTGACTGCGTTGGCGCCATAAGTGCCAGCAACCACCAGTCAGCATGCCTTTTGTGGGTCCTAATTCAGAAACCTTTCGATACCTGGAGCTTTGGTTGCGGCAGATCAGGGACCACGCAGGTAAGAGATTTGCCAACGCTTTGCAAAGGAGGAGGAAAAGGATATGAGCATACTGGCGGTGTTTGAGCCCCCGCCAGGGTGCAGCTCTTGGCTGCTGCATTGACGGCTGTTATGGATCACAAATGGGGGTTACCGGTACGCGCACCGTTCCTAAGCTTGGCAGTACGCCAAGTCCGCGGTTTGGAGCAGGGCCTGCCGTGGGAGCACACAGGTTGTCACGTCCCAAAACTGGTATTGGAGCACGTGTTGGAGTATCCGCAGCACGGCAGCAGGTCAGCTGTCGCCGCCTGCCCCACAGGCTCCAACATCGTCATCATGGTGGTGGGCAACAAGAGCGACCTGAAGCACCTGCGGGACGTGCAGACGGACATGGCGCAGGCCTTCTGCGAGCGGGAGGTGGGTGCACGTGTTGGATCGGTGGTGCCGGGCTGCCTATGTGGTTCAGGCTGCGCCTATGGCCTGACGCCCTGGCCACACGCTTCGGCTGTGAGGAGGACACCTACTGAGCACTGTGACCAGCACTGCCGCCTCCCACCGGCAAGCTGCCTAGTCTTGTGGAACGCTGTGTCCGTGTGGGGAGGCCAGAGGGCACTATACAGCTGGAATGCAAGGCAAAGGCTGCACCTATCCAGAGCCCGCACGCTCCCGCTGAAGGACTAACAGGCACGCGTAACGGCACCTCCTCTGCGCAAAACCTTGCGCATGGCGTCCTGGCGCGCTGCATTGGTTTCGTCTTCAACAACGGGCCACCCCATACGCACCATACCCTAGGGGCTGATGTTCATCGAGGCCTCCGCGGCAGACGGGACAAATGTGGAGAAGGCATTCAGGCAACTGACGGAGGAGATGTACAGCGTGGTTGACACAGAGGCGCATGCCGGTACCGGTAGCCCGTAACCTGCTGGAATGGGTAGGCAGGGGGGTGGCGATGACGGAGTGGACATCTGGCGGGGTCCAGAACCTCATTTGTTCATGCGCACGGTGAGCAGGAATGGTGATGAGGCCACGTGCCTTCGGCCTGGCGGTGGAGTTCCGGTGGCGGTGGTAGGTAACTAGGATGCCTGGCGAAGGCAAAGGACCTTTCCACAGAAACGGAAAGGAGGTCTGGCAATTATGATGCCTGACGATCAGGAGCCGTTTCATGATACGCAACGTAAAGCTGCGCGGAGTTATGCGCTGCGGGTGCAGCATCGCAAACTATAGCTTTTTGTACCGTACAGAGCGCTTTCCAACGTTGGGCCCTACCCCGGTGCCGCTGTCCCTGCTGGACGCTCACCACCAGACGGAGCCACATGGGCCCCTGGCCTACCGCGTCAACTCCGTGCCTCCCCACCAGGCTACTTATGTGCGCGTCCCGCCCTCCGCCCGCGAGGAGTGCCTCCGTCGTGGCCTGGCCTTCCGCGAGAGCGGCGCACGGCGCCAAACACGCCGTACTCAACGTCGTACCACTGTACCTAACCGCCAACCCCAACGGCCTGGGCACGGAATGCGACAATCCCTACGATGCGCGCTACTGCATCGACCGGCTGCTGGCATACGACAAGAACCGCGGCGGCATGGGACTGGCGGCGGCTGCCTTACACCTGCACCCGCTGCTGCTACGGCAGGCGTACGCACGTGTTGCGGAGTGCGACTGCCCGTACGCTACGGGCTGCCCCAGCTGCATGCAGCACCTGGACTGCCGCAACTGCAACGCGGTGCTGTGCAAGGCGGGCGCGGAGGTGGTGCTGCGGCACGTGCTGCGGCAGGAGCGGGAGGGCGCCAGGGCCAGGGGGCACCCGTGGCCGGAGGGCTGGTGAGGCCAGTTCGGCGAACTGCACAGTGAGGCATTGCACCGGGGGCTGCTGATGATGCCGTGCCTACAAAGGACTTAGGGCCCAGGGGGCACAGGACGTCGGCGTCAAGGGGCTAGGGGCACCAGATGCAAGGAGTGCGTGTCTGGGATCTAGTGGAGCTGGCGGGGTTGCAGCAGGTAGGCGTGCAGTAGGTCGGCGGCCTACTGCACCAGCAGCTGGCGGGGCAGGGGGCCCGCTTTCCACCAGGCCGTCAGTGCTGCCTGTCCTGCAACAGTCCACTACGGGCCAGCAGCAGCAGCAGCAGCCACAGGCGGCCGGCCAGGGGCACGGACCCGGGGATGGGCTGTGGCAGCAGCAGGGGCAGGGCGGGAGGCGAGGCCCCCGCAGTAGAGGCGGCGGTGCCCCCATGTGCGGTCGACGAGAAGCGCAGCCAGCACACCAACGCAGGATTGGTGGGACCACAAGGGCCTGCCCACAGGAGAGCTGGGCGCGTGCGGCGGCGTGCCGTACTTGTGCGTGGCGTCGGACAAGTACATCGTTGCGCGCTGCATGCAGGAGGCGTTCAAGACCCTTGAGCAGGCCATGCAAGCGGCGGTTGAGGCGGGGTTGGTGGATGCCGGTGTCATGGCGGCGTAGCAGGAGGTGGTGCGCTGCGGGGCCTGGCGGAGCGCTGCCTGGCGCTGCAGCCGTCGCAGCGGCCGGGGGCGGAGGACATCCGGCGGGAGCTGTGCGCCCTGCTGCAGGGGATGGAGTGAGGGAGGGGGTGTGCTCGGAGGGTGGGACAGGGTGCTGGCGCAGTCCTGGGAGGATGGGATGGGGACCTTGCGGAGGGTGTTGCATGGGGCCGTGTCAGAGTCGTGGGGAGAGGGGTGATGTCAAGGGGCCAGTAGAGGCATCGGGCAAGGGGTCATGGAGTCAAGGGGAGGTTTCGCGACCGGGGGAGCCTTGCGCATTGTGGGCTTGTGGGGCCAAGGCGTCGTTTGCTATTGGTGCCGTACCGCTACCACTATGCGTGCTTGGTTGCTGTACTCGTGTGCATGTGCGATGTGACCTAGCGGGGAGTGCTTATGCGGGAGACATGGGGGCGTAGGAGATCCGCCAGAAGCCGTGTGGCCTGCTGCAGGGGCTGGATGCTGGAGTGAACGCCGTGGAGTGGAGGGATCGTTCTAGGAGTGGGGTATGGTGTATGGGGGTGCTGGCGCAGACCGCAAACTTTGTATGGGCGTCCGTCATTGGGAAGGGGCCGGCATTGCACGAAAATAAACTTTGTCTTCTTGTTTACCGAGGGACCCGCAAGGGGATACTGGGAGTGATGCTGCCTGGGTCCCCCGTGTCCAACGGAGCGTTTGCGAGGTAGCGGCTTGTGGGGCCAAGGCATGCTGACACGTTCCCGGTGCTGCCATAATGCACGTTGCGCGGTCGCTGGCATCCTCAACATGCACCTATGCATGCTCCTTGCATTCTTTGCGCAGATTAGTGGTAGCTGGAAGGAGAACGTTCGCTTTGCGTTTCGGCAGTGTACGGTACCATACGTACGGCAGGGCTTCATATCGTACCAAAGACTGTGCCACCTGGCTGGTGCTGGGAGAAGCCAACTGCGTTCGGTTAAGATTGTATGTATGGTTTTACAGTTTTGGTCCCCTTCCAGAGACCAGCCCCATCCCGCTCGAAACACAGAGCTGGTCCCGGCCATTAGGGACACGGGGTTCCCACCCCTCTCGCTGTACGGAAAGGAGCGACAAGCTCCATAAGGTACAGGCCACGACGCGCGCGCCTCAAGTTCACCCTACCACAGCCTGGTCCCGCCCCACATAGCTTCTCCACAAGACGCACCCACAGAGCACACGCAGCACCCCTGCCGCGGTTCTCAACCGTCCTTCTGCCCAGGAGGAACCGGATACAAAGCAGCTGTACGGAGGAATCAGCCAGTATCGGCCCCCCGGTTGCTGCTTTCGCTCCTCCCCCATCGAAACCCCAAGGGCCTCCCACGAACACAGGCGACACGTGCCCTATAACCGCCCCCCCCGCACAGAATCACCTCTGATTGAGTGTGTTGGCGTGGGCCACGGAGGATTGATCAAGAGCTCCTGGCTGCTGGTTCGAATCTTAGTGCCGTCACCAGGTGCCGTCAAGCTACCGTACCGTACGCTCAAGTAACGGCACGCCACTGGACCCGCTGCGGCCCTGTGCGTGCGTACATACAGCGTTGCTGTCCGGCCGCACGGGGCTTCACCCCATGACGATGGCATGCCCAGCCAGGCCCAGCACTGCATGCACACAGCCAGCACATACACAGGAGCTGCTGCAAGATTCAAATATGCCGGGCGACGACACACGCATGGACGAACAGCTGGGCACAGCACCTTTCGGAAGGGGGCCAGCCGAATCGGAGGGACCTGTACAAGTATATGTAACGCAAAAGACTTGGCAGCCTATAGCGTTTTCAACGCAATCTTTATCTCATACCGGTACCCCAACACAACTTCGCACACCGGAAGCCTCAAAAGCACGGGGCGCCCAGCCTTCACTACCGGATTTATTCTGCCTGCATGGCCACTATTGCGCAATGCGGTGTCTTCAAGGACCAGCAGGCAGGACAGCCTGTTCCATATACACCACTGCCACTACCATTATGCTGCCGCTGCCCACCAACGATTCAGCAAACCGGCGTATCACATTACCATCTGGAGACTAACGCTTCGGGACTCTGCACAGCCTCGCTCATTTTCAAGTAAGTAACCATCAAGCGCACACACGAGTCCTCTGAGACACAAGCACTATGTGGGCTGCTGTGGCTCGAAAGAGCTAAAAGCGGACATTGCACCCATCTGTACAAGGTTAAGTCGCATATAGGTAT